>QVNW01001425.1:0-15530 GCA_014825475.1 Pseudomyrmex flavicornis | reverse complement strand
AATACTGCCGTCCTTAGTTAAAATGTCCTATCTTGCATTTTTGCATTTTTCAAGATATATTGAAATATTGGCAGTTCCACTCATGTTATATCTTCTAAATGAAGCAAGAAAGTCTTAAAGGCTTCATAGACGTCTTCATAGAAAGTGTCTAATTTATTTGTTCTAATTACAGATGGCACAAACACAAGAATAAAACCTCAGTTTTTTTTTTTACTCTTCCGATGCTAGAACATCAGATAGAACATTTTAGCTAAGGAGGGCAGAATACACTACGTGTGGTTTTTAACAGAGAAATTAATTTTAAGCAGAAATTGCTTCATGTTTTGCTTTCACGTTATCAAGAAATTCTTGTTTCGTTTGTTTGTTTCTGAAGAAACTTATATATCTGTACTTCTTTTGTTATTCTACGTGACGATCGTATTAAAACACACCGTTGTTAAGAAAGTCGTATTCTATAAACTTTTATATGTTTATTCCCGTTTGATAATCACATCAAAACTTGGAGTTACTAAGAAACCACCAACGAAGATGAGATCAAACTGTGATCAAAAAGTTTGTGGATAAAATCAAATATAAATGTATTATAAAGAATCCTTCGTCAGAAACAAACAGCAAGTCCGTCATGGCGTTTTAGCAGAAAATTATCTACAGTTCTTGTAATTAAAAGTATTAGCACTAATGATAATTTCAACGTGAATTTCCTTCTAGAAGAAGGAAGAGTTATTTTATCCCTATCTCTCGTAACAACGTTTTAAAATTATTTATCGTTCCAAAAACATTTAAATAAATTACGCGCAAGATATTACCGTGTATACATAATCTACGTACAATTTATTCTGGTATAGAGGAGAGAACGCAACGAGTTAATAAACCTTTCCGCAAAGAAGCTACGCGCGGGAAAATTAATGTTGTTGGCTCGAGAGGAGAGCGAGAAGCATCTACTTCCATAATACTTACTTATCATCCACGTACAAATACCTCTCGCAACCAATCTCCCGTAGCCGACGTGAAACAAACTTAGCGCGCACGATGCACCATTTCCAAAGAAGAAGATCGCGCAAAGTTGTAAACAGCGTGACACGTTTTTACGCGATTGCGTAGCAACCAATTACCTCGTGTCACATAGGCGAGAGAGAAAGAGAGAGAGAGAGAGAGAGAGAGAGAGAGAGAGAGAGATAGAGCACATGTGCTCACGTAAACCAAAAGCTCGTTAATCCGGGCGAAGTGTTAAAGCTTGTTTGCGCGACATGTAAGGGTAAGGTTGATCCGCCGTTGCCAAACGATCGCCTTCGCCGAGTTTCTGATCCCGGATGGCGAGAAGGTCTCCATCTCTGTCTCTCTCGCCAACCGAGAACGTTCTTCATCCACCGAAAGGATCGACGACGGCTCGCCCGCCATGAAACTTTCCCCATTTCCGAACTCGCCCGCTCCGGTGAATCGATGCACGTAATTCGGACCCATTCCCTCCCGCTCCAACTCTCGACATACGCATCCACCGCCTATAATCCTTGTAACTGCAACGACGTCTTATCCTTGTCTCTTTTTGCGACTCTCTCTCCCTCTCTCTCTCTCTGCTCTGCTCCACTTCCTATATTCCCGCCTATTCTTACGCCGTTTCTACCATAGAGAGATGCCGTTCGTTGTCGTCTTCTACTACTTCGTATATATATATATATATATATATATACACGACGATGATCCAACTTGAGCCGGCATAAACGCGCTCGTTCGTGCGTCGGAACGAGCGCACGAAACTTCCGCCGGCGAAATTACAAGCCGCGAGGGAAGTACAGGGTACGCCAAACAAGTTGAATACAATGATAGCAAGGCCGGTATCCTTCGCTGAATTTTAAGACAATTTCTTCTACAAAAATAGAAAATGCGGGGGGCAGTTACGAGGAATTATTCGAGAGTGAAAATTAGGCACGTCGAACAAAAATGACGTTATTCTTCATGTGTGATGCAATAATAGAATTTTAATTTAACATTTCTTTTGTAATTGTCGTTGTTCTACTTTTTCAAGATGAAGTATATGTGCACATTGGAAAAAAAGCTTCACGAACGGCTTGGTATTGACACATATCCAAAGCTCGAAATAGTGCGCGAGTTTTAAAATTTTTCGTCCAAAATGTTGTTTTTAGCTGATGTTTACAATTTATAAAAAATGCATGAATATGCGAAAAAATTATTCAAGTAGTGATTACAGAAGAAATTACCAATTTTGAACTGCAGTATCCGGATTGGATCGTAGTTATCGGCAAAAATCTTATTTATTAATCGCACTTCAAATAGTTTAAATTAGTAATTATTAGGAAAATCACTACGAAAATTATTTGAGCGCAGTTCAAAGAATTTGAAAAATGAGTATAAAACTAAGAGTCCAAACACAGTTAGGTGTTTTATTATGCACAAAAAGACATAAAAACTTTTTGTTTTATTCAGATTTATTATGCCATTTATTTAAGGAACATGAGAGTTTCCTCAAATTACATCTAGATGAATGAAATTATAACGCGTTGTTATAACTTTAAATAAGTACCAATTAAATAGGTACCAGTTAAAAAATATTTTTAATATGTGCGCAAGAAACTTTATTGCATTATATAATATTCTTAATCATACTTCGCAGCGGAATATATCAATTAAGTTAAGTTACAGGTTACACAACTGTCATTCTCGAAAAGTTGCAGAATTGTTCGAAATTGTATATATTCTCTCCTTCTCCTCTCTGTCTCTTTCAAAACTCGTATATATTCTTTCTTCTACGCATTAATATTTTAACGTCATTATCGTTCGGACACGACATTTAGAAACAGAGTTTAAAACTGTAACATCCGCAGGTGCAGGTGTAGCGTGACGCAATTAATTATCCAATTCTACGACTCTTACCCTACGAGAAGCGCGGAGCTTCTCACAGATAAATTTGAAAGACGATCGTCGTATATGCCGCTGTCGTGACGATTACATCTCGGATATCTACGCTCCTAAGGGATCCAACGTTAACTTAACTTAAGCGTCTCGCATTGCTAACGAGTTTCTTTTTCTCTCGATACGTCGGACTAGATGTTAGACGAGTTCTTGATGTGGATAACTTTTTCACCGTAACTCGCTGAAAAAAAAAGATTGTCAGAAAAATCCTTTTACACGAACACAAAATATTACATACCGAAGGATTCACTGCACTTGTAGCGGAAATTATGGAGACGAGTGCAGTTTGTTTGCATATTACAAAATAGGTATGACAGTACAAAGCGGCGAAAAATGTAAAAGTACAAAATAAAAATATTTCACGTGAAACTTGTATAGTTTTGCATTTAACAATCACGATCCCGTGCAACGTTGTGAAAAAAATATGTGCACCTTATATAAAAATGCTAGAAACACATTTTTGCAAATTCCAATACGTAACACTGACAGTAAAATAATATTTCAAAGAGTTTCCGAAATTAATCGGAACGATTGAAGCGCCAGTAATGTGTGTGTTATATAATTAGTTTAGACTACTTTTGACGTGTAAATTAATATTATTGATCCGTATACATATATATATTATATATATATATATGTATATTAACATACTATATACAGAGAGAGAGTCAAAAATAAGTATATACCTAAGATACTTATAATACTTTAAGATACTTATAGACACACACTTAAGACACTAAGATGTCTTCATATATAATTAAAATGCCACAAACTACCATATAGTATATTATTATTTTTCGGTCTTAATACTATAATTCGTAAGTATTATACGAATCTCATGTTTGTGTATACTCACTTTTGACTCTTACTGTATATATATTATATATATTACATATATATGTACAGTATGTTAATAAAGTTTGAATAGTCCAATTATATTAATAAATAAATGCTGTTTGCGCGCTTGCGATGTATGTGACGTCGCATGAAAGAAGTTTTTAATATTTTTTTCACGACGGAAAACTGGCGCTGTAATTAAAATCGCGAAGTGTTGGTGTTATTTCGTAGTCACCGGTTGAATGCAGACACTTCGTAAAACGCGGTTAAACAGCACGCGATGCCGGGGATATACTCGCCTCCGCGAGTTGTTTGGCAATATAGCTGTGAGGTTAATTGCATTTTAAACATGCACGTACAATTACATTTGTTAATTAATTTGAAAAACGGAACGCACGGTAAGCTGTAATTAAAAGAAATAATGTGATTGGGAGATATGTGTACGCGTATATAAAAAAAAATCTCATGGTTTTTTTTTTGCGTTCTTTCATAAGTCTCGTAAATTGAACTTTGATTTTTATGTAATCTCTTTTTATCGAGCATCCGGCATCAGTGGAGTCTTATCGCATCCATCACATTGATAGATTTTCTTTCTTTTTCCATCTGTAAAATATATAACCCGTGTGCAGTTTCAGCTTAAACTATATATGTTCGAAACAAAACGGATATCATATATTTTTACGAATGATTTTATTGTGCGATAAAAGACGGCCGAGAGAGTTCGGACGATTTCTCTCTTGATATCTCGATCGAAAGGACGAAGCAATCCCACGATCTACGCTGTAGAGTAACGCGCTGATGCGTGCCGGTCTGTGAGAAGAATCGCAATTAAGAGCGTTGAAATAACCTGCTCGTCTGTCGGTCAGAATGGAGATCGCCAGGCGCGAAAGGAAGCGAGTTGCGGTTAAAGAAGACGATGAAGAAGGTTAACATCCGGTCGACCGCGCGAGGTCCCACCCTTCTCGTATATTATAAATAAAGAGCGTTCTCTTCTTTTGCACGGAAACAAATCGGTCACTCGAGGTAAATAAAAATAAAATAAATATGAAAATATAACTTTTTATTTATTTATCGTTCGCTTAAAGTCAAGAAAAGGGAGTCAAGCTGTGAGCAATGAAGAAGAAAGGTAAAATATTTATTCTCTTACGTGAAGATACTACTTCAAAAGTCTCGGAAAACTTTTGCTGCTTGCGATGTACTTTTTCTCGGAGAAAATTTGGTTAGAACGCCATCTTTTCCGCAACTTTTTTTTTTTATTCGCGACATTAAATTTTTCTTTCTCTCTTTCTATATTTCTCTCTCCCTTCCTCCCTCCCTCCCTCTCTCTCTCTCTCTCTCTCTCTCTCTTGATAGATACAAGTCTTAAAATTACATTACGAGCCGTGCTCGAAGCTTAACCAAGAAACGCTAAAGTTGTCAATTTACTTGTATTTTCGATGCGCTACTTGTGAATCATTTTAAGGTATCAGAGATGAAAGAGAGAAAGATATTATTTGAGAAGAAGATATTATTTGGAGAAAATAGAGTCGCAGGAAATTCTCGTTAAGATGACGACCGAGATTATATTTTGGCGTTTCTGCCAGCTTCTGATAGTCACTTTATACGCACGTAGGCAACCTATCATAAATCATAATTTCTCATCGGATCAGACTGCAGCTTGGTGCTTTATAACCGCATAGAGCGAAAGCCTTCGACCATGAAGAGTCGCACGATCCCAGTCGACCGTGACTTATAGGTGCCCTGTATATAAGCCCCAAAGCAAACATCTATTCGGGGAAAATCTAATATCTAATTTATACGTGGTAACACGTTTCACCTGTAAGCTGTCATATATATATCTCCTGTCAAAATCGCTTTATATTGGATCAGAAAATATGTCTCAATAATGCGGCCGATTAAACGAAAATTTAACCACCTCGAAAGAGATGTTTTTGTGTGAAAACACATTTCTTTCGATAGATTAATATTGACATGAAAATATTGTATAAAGCAATATATAAATTTTGTACGCAGTTTCTTAAGTATTCCTGGATGTGTTGCTTATTTAAAACTAAAAAACATCATTTCCGCGTGAATTTATGTAAAAAATAGACACGGTCTTTTTACCTCAGTCTAAACCAGTCATTATCGCATTTGCAACTGGCGTATTCGCGGACCTTCAATTACCGCAACGTGATTGCATAGTGATGCAACTAATTACGCAAATCGACGATCTAGAGCTTGCGGAGAACTCCTCTCCGCTCGATATGAAATAAGACACGTTTCTTTGATAATATCGAGCGACCTCAAGAGAGAGAGAGAGAGAGAGAAAGCGAGCGTACACTGTTCATTGAAATTCCGTAGAGCTACTGCTCTCGATGTACACTATCTTCTCTCCGGTTCACTGCATGTCCCGATGATAGATGGAACAAACGAGCTTTCGCTATTACTATTTTGACAGACATTGATCTGCGAAGATATTCGTAATGTCAAGAGATGAAAATATCCTTTAATGGAAATTCGTATTAAGACCCTGAATTAATTTCAGCTACTAATACGCAGCGTCTTCGCTCAGAGTGATTTTATGGAATAGCGATCATTAATATTCCTCGCGTTATTCGCAATATTTAAGAGAGGGTGCGCGTATAATTTCTCAACGCGAGGAATTAAACGCGATGATGTTATTATGCTAATAAAATAAAACTCAAAACTTGTACGTATGACTTATATCTTTCGCAGGTTTTGTTGTCAGGTTGGTTTTGAAAAACAAAAGAGAGCGCTATTATAATAGAGCGCATAAAGCATACATACAAAACCCCCACAAAAGAGAGGGCGTCACTTAAAACGCGCGACTTTAATCAAGCCTTTGTTACTTTTCACGTACGTTCTGCGGTGAAAAGCGACAGTACGAAGTAATTATAAGTTAACGAGGGAACACTCCGGAGAGTTTGTTTTGAAAACAATTATAGCCGATACGTCGATTTTGATACACAGACCGCGAACGGGGGCGCGATAGCGGTCAATTACCGCATACCGGTCAATCATTGTATCGGTTACCCTATCTATACCCGCATTGTGTGTTTGCCGCTCCGCGTCACACACAATGCGCTCTCTCTAATTTAAAATAACGAGACTGTGATATGCGCAGTGTATTTGCGTCCCACCTGCTATTCGATATTTGCCTGATTTACGGAGCGATTAGAAATCGAGATATAATCTATGGCACTTACAGAGACATTTCACATACACTTGAATTGTTTCGTGCAAATGATAAAATATGTTTTTCTCTCTTTAAGATTGACTTTTTTCAGGAGTGAAACACTTGTAATGACAGATTTTTTCAAGATTTTTAGTAGTGTTCAGATCGACATTCGAGACATGCGCGAGCCACAATCTCTGAAAAAGACAATAAAGACATTTTTCTAGACGCCAAGCACGCACGGGCGAAAAAGCGCCCAGATCAAGTAGCAGAGAAAACCGAGATATTCGGTCATCCTTTTTTGCCCTCATCCTAGCTGCAATCATCTAGAAACTGAAAACTCCGCGAATTCACGATATTATAATATAATACGCGTTCCGTGCGATTCTATTCTCGCTCGCGAATTGCTTATTCTACGTGTAGCCTCTTGCCGTTTCGCACCTTAATTTGAGATCACGGAGCCATGACGCTCCCGATAATTTCCCACGAGCTCGCGCGCGGCGCCTTTCCAAAACTCAGAAAAGAAGGAGAAGAAGAGGGATACATTTATTATACGACGCGACGGGGTGAAACCGGAAGCGTGTGACGCGTGACGGTCTTTTGGGAAGCTTATATGTATATGCTCTCTCGACTCGAGCGAGAAAGAGGATACGGACAGTGTTCGAGTTTCTTTTGAGCCGCGTAAACGAACGTTCTCATTTCGTGTGATGCGCCGCGACCGAACTGAATGAAATCACCGACGAGGGAGAAATCGACGTGGCACGGAACGGCAAAAAGAACGAGCGTTCCTTTTTACTTCCTCTCGTTTCTTCACCTCTCGCGGGACTCCTTTTCTGCGCATCTAAAGGCGAATTTGTACGCTTCGATCACGGACGATCGCGCGCCGAATCGGAATTGTCCAAAGTGCCGGCCGAGAGCGTAAGTTTTTTTTTTTTGTGCAAACTTCCGTCGTCGAAAGCGAGCTATAGGTACGTCGCAGTTTCACGCGCGTGTTTTCTTGCGAGTTCTTAAAATTTCTCATTCACGAGTTTCGAAATACAATACATTGCTGCGAGAAACGTAAAATATGCAACCGATGAAACTGTAGTTAAATATGCAACTAGAACTAATATAACGTCGACGATGATAAATTTTCGCGACATAGAATGTATGCGTAAAGTAATTTAATATATTCGCTCTATATACAATTTACTACTCCAACATCTATATTCGGTTACATTGTTTCGTACGTAAATAGATATGATTTATGCGTAAAATTGTAATTTGAACTCGTTAAAATTTGTATAACATTTCAAACTCCTGATTTGAAGCAAACGGCGCGAAAGACGATTTTTTCCCCTCTCGAAACGTTACCTACTACGCGATTCATCGGCTTAGATGACTCGGGACAAATCTTCAAAAGCGTAAATTCGCTTTAAGACTGAGACTTGAGGCGAACAAAAGCCGGGAAGAAACGGCGCGGATTGAATTAGATGTCGTCGCAATGCTGGAAATTGCATTTTCGAGCGCGAGGAGAGGAGGCAAAGATCTTTTCTCTTCAGAATAGAAGAGGAAGTGAATGAGAGAGAGAGAGAGAGAGAGAGAGTGAGAGTGTGATGAAGAGAGATTCTGTGTGCATCCATTCCCTCTTCTCCAGTCATTATGCCACCTTTTCATTGCGGGTGACAGAGCCCGCCCGATCCAGACAAGAAAGCGAGAAACGCGGAATTTGTTATGTCTGCGGATTTAATGACATTAATATTTGGCTGGCAATGGCGGGAAGAGGCGGGAGAGATACAACAGAAGAACAACGGAGGGTGTTCCGAGCTAACGACAATTGTCGAAAGGGTGAATGCTTTCTCTTCCAAGAGAGGACAGCATTTGCTCGTTACGAGCAACGTTCATGTTGACACAATCAAGCACATTTAAAGCTTCATTTCTCTTCCCGTGTCGCGCGACTTTTCGACAAAAAATAAAAAAAATAAAAAAAAAAATTTTGCAAACAGATCGTGGCATTTAAAGCATGTTTGCGAGAGAGCGATTTAATTCTCCGTTGATTACATGTTGTTTTCCTTCGGATTTGCCGAGTTTTCTTTGTCGCTGGAAATTAATAAATTGGATGCGCGACGGGAGCTGATTGGACGATGAATAGAGCTTAAGAACCGTGCTCTAGCAGCTCGTTTCCAAGAAGCAGGAAGAAGAACGGCTAGGTGATTTTATCGAAAATTCCGTGAGCCGGATCCGCGCTTGAAATTCTAATGGACGAGCGCGCGGGAAGGAAGTAAGATCTACATAGAATTGGTCGTAATACGATGGGGAAAGGTAAATATGTACGGTTTGCGCGCAGGTGAAAGCCACCGGCGACGACGCTTCCGACAAAAAGAAAAAAACAAAAAAAAAAGAGCGACGCTCAATAATAGATCGGCGGTGTGGCGATTAATCGCGGAGTTTATGCGTACGTCGTGTATACTTATCGGCCGCGTACACTATCCCGTACGCGGAGTACGGGACTTGAAATAGGAATGAGAAGAGCAATTTAATCCGACCGGTTTTTGTTGCTGAAATAAACAAACAGACAAAGGCAGCTTTAAGCTGCATATATACAGATGTTTCGGATTATATCGTGCGCCTTCTTTCGTCCACGGATTTCTTCCGCCAATTTGGCTTCGTAAGAATTTTCTCTGACTTTGCGTATTTTCTGCTGAATTTGGTAAATATTCACATAAGGTCAACAACCTTGAAAAGTCAATGAACTTGACATATATTGTTAAGGATATATCTTTGATTATGAATAATGTAACAACCAAAAGGTTTTAGCCGTCGCTCGTTATTTGTTAAACAGTTATTCATAAAAAATATGACTCCAAGCGAATGTTAAATACTAAATTTTTGTTAATATGACACATTATAAATATTATTCAATATTTTCTAATACAACATCGAAAGGATATATTTTTGACATGACAGTGAAAAATTTGTTTGTGCGTTCATTTGGTGTGCGGTAATAAAATAATATAATAATATACAGAACGCGTTCGATAATAATGAAACAACATTCGTATACACATCGATTATGTAAAAATCGAGAAGATATAGGTAAGTAGGGTTTGGCGAAAGTTAAAAACCTCGTGTGAAAACTTACAAACCCACGCTTCGCGTGGAAAATATATGCGTGAAGACAGTGTGTTCCCCTACGCAAGGGCTCCACTATCGAAAAAACTAAACATTAGGTTAGGTTAGGTTAGGTTTGGATTGAAAGTTGTAAACTTTGCGTGGAAAGTTGTAAACTTTGTGGAACATCGCTTCGCGTAGCAAGTGTATGCGTGAAGGCAGTGTGTATCCTTCCGCGCACCCTTTGCGAATCCCTACGTTCCACGCGAAGCATGTGTGGTTCCTCATGGATTTATAACTTTTCACGAAACCGTTCAATCCAAACCTGTGTGTTTCTGTTTTTGGTAGTGAAGCTCCTCCCGTGGGAAGGAGACACACTGCCTCCATATACCTTCCCACGAAGCGAAGTTTTACATAGGTTGCAACTTCCCCCACACAAGATTTTTAACTTTTACCAAACATTATTTATATTTTTTTGATTGTATATACTCGATATGTGTACAAATGTTGTTTTATTATTCGTTCTGTATATTATTATATTATTATTATATTATTTTATTATCAGACACTTTGTATAAAAAATATGTAATATTACAAATAATAAATAAGAAAAAATGTTGATTTTTAACATTTGTTTGTGTAATTATATTTTTTATGAATAACTTTAACAAATAACGAGCAATGGCTAAAATTTTTTGATTTATTATTTGGAGATATATCTTTGACATACATATGTCAAGGTCATTAACTTTTAAGGTAATTATTCTAAATTTTCGTTTTTTTTTTTATTTTTATAGGCGTGCGTCTTTTTATATAATAATTATCAATATAAAATTGTGTCAACAATATATTGTCGATGTAACGTCGAAATGTAAGAGAGAACTTTTACCAATTTTGCGTTCTTTAAAATTTTAGTCCTGGAAATTGCCAGCTAGTTTCATCTTGGGCACTGAGAACAATCCGGTATTCTATTCGGACAAAATTTACTGCAAAAATGGGGCCAATATGAGCGAATATTTTTGGGAAGCGCTTATCAAAACGCATCAGTTGTGCGTTTGCGCGTCGCAATGCGGGTTCTTCGGCGAGGGAAAAGTTGCGCGATATACCGATAATCGCGTAATTCATATCAGCGGATTTGCCGCTTTGCTCTCTTTTCTTCTCTCTCTTTTCTACAATCGTTCTCTAGGTCGCGGATTATGCGCGTTTTCCCGCTCCGCGTCAATTACGTATCCGTTGAAAGCTCTTCGGCACGTTAAGGTAAATTTTACTTAAGCACAATCGGCTGGCTTTTGTTACGTGCACACGCACATATACGTCGAGGCGTGTTACGTTTACTCCGTGTTTGCAGAGGCATGTTTACTACGCTGACAATTATTTATCGCCTCTCTCCGCTGTTAAAGCCGGCTTTTGTATGCATTCGCGGCAATATAAAATAGTTATAACGCTGCGACACTTTTGACGATTTATGTTCTCTACCGGCACGTTGCAAAAAAAAGATTTATCGATATTTGCAGTTAGTTTTCGCGTCAAAGAACACGATCGAGAAGAATTCAAACGTTCTTGAAAAAAACAAAACTTTACACATTAAAAGTCCACGCGCTATAGACTTTTTTTTTGAAACGTTTTTAACAGACCGCTCTCGTGAAAAAACTTTGAGAATATTTTTTTTTTTTTTTTGTACTAATTTTCTTTGAATAAAACCGTACTCAGAAACATTTTTATTCGCGACATTTTTATAATAATAAAAAATATATTCAGTATCAAATCAAGTGTTAATCCCGCAATAAAAAATTTACGTCGTGTGCGAAAGACGAAGTGTGTGTTTGCGGCTACTATTCTCTTTTTTTCCCGACCTCTTTGTCCGAATAAATGTTTTATTCGTATAATGCCGGGAAAAAAGGAGGTTACAATGTGAACTCAATTATAAAACTTTATTTTCGCATCTCTCTCGTCGTCTGTGTTCGAAGCCTTCGTCGGCCGCGCGGGCGTCGTTTTAATTCGTTCTCCACAATCACGCGCAATCATCGAATCCCTTCGGACGAATCCGAGCGTCGACCGAGCCGGCGCGCGGCAGTCTGTGCTACAAAATTAAACGACGCCCGTCGAATCGCGTTTAGACCGCGACCGGCCGGCTCACCTATATTTTATTGACGTTGCATTTGGACGGCGGGATTGCGTAAATTCGGGCGTGTTAGGCGACCGCTGAAAACCCAATTTACACAGTTCACTCTGGACGATCATCCCGGATGAATCATCCTCCGGGTGCGTGTGCGTGTCGTGCGAACGAGTTTTCGCTTAGGTGTGTCATCGCGAACATTCGCTCTACCAAATGCAAATCCGGTTTCGCAGAAATTAATGACGGTTTAAAAAATACAAACGCGTCCCCCGGGACGTAGGGAAACCTTGTACCCTATACCGTTGGATATATAAACTCGCACTTTTTTTGTAATAACATAATTAAATCGCGCGTCCTGAATAAACCTGTGAATTCCGAAAGCGATTTAATCAGTTTAGCAGCTCTCATGCACACACAAACAAGAAGAAAGTATTAAGAACATGATTATTAATAATTTTATTAATACGCTTATAGAAGAATTTACATTTTTTCATAATATTTTAATTTCATTAGGATCCAAGTTTTTTTGTTCTCAGCTCTCGCTGAGATAGATTCAAATTAAATCATGTTATTGAACAAAAATTTTCTAGTATTCCAGCAATACGGAATAACAACTATAATTACACAACGTGTGTAATTCTTATACAATTAACAGGATTAATTCCTGTTTTCGGGATCAACGCGGGTTTAGTGGAGTAATAGATGAGAGAGACACGTATCTCTATCAAACTGAACACGACGATAGCTGAGATATTGAAAAGCATTGATTCAATTTTGACCAAAAAATGTGAACTGCTCTCATACCGATATGAACGATTCAATTGTAAATCACTTCACGTGGTCTATACCAAATATTTTCATTTTTGTCGCAATATATGTAACGACTTTTCCGTGATAAACCGTTATATAGAAAAATTGTCAAAAACCACATATATGTCAAGCTTCATACGTTCCAAATTTGCTTGCAAAAATTTCCTGTTCGTGGCGAAAGAGGAATTCGAAGTGCAATATCGAGCAATAAACGAATTAAAAATTTGTTCTGCCGTTCGTTTTCGACGTCGCGCAAATTTTAATTAATTTCTAGTATATTTATTTTACACAGATTGTGAAATTGAATAATTGATGCAAATCGCCAATCGGCATTAAGGCTGCGCGAATTTCGGCGCGAATTCGCCTCTGGCGCAACAGCGACCGAACAAGGGAGGAATATTCGTGGGATAATGCGTGATATGCAGATCGATCGTACGTACCTTTCGTACGTGCGGTGCAAACGTGGAATACCACGCAGGTGTATACGAATTATCGATCGTATCGAGGCCAAACCGTACGATTACCTTGATTCTTCCAGCAGCGGTATCGGAGAGAGCTTTAACGGCTTGCGTGATCGCCGACATTATCGGCATAATTATTATTCTCCCTCTCTCTTCCTTCACGATGCTCGGCTTGCCAACGCCTAATCGATCCGCGTTAGCACAAGGCGGTCATATATCGCGTCGCTTAAATAAGCGCAATTAGAACTTCACTCGCTCGTATTAAAAAAAAATTGAGCGGTACAAGCTGACAAGTAGTTCAGCCAAAGCGTTGTACCGACGCAACGAGTTAGGTGCGCTCAATACGTTAAAACATCTTTCACGATTCCTGTTATCGCGAACAGAGCGACGACGAAAAACAAAAACCAAGATCCGAGCAATATGCAATCAAAGTTAATTAACCAAGACGATGGACGCAATTGGACGTAAAACTATGAGTTACGAGAGAGAGAGAGAGAGAGAGAGAGAGACGGAATAGGAAAAGAACGTGCCGTCACGCGATAAATGCTGGCGAGAGCCGCGCGCAGTTATTAGCCGCACAGTTATCGACTCTAAAGTCTACAAGTTTCCGAGATCTTGTTTTTGCGCTTGTGCTTTTTGCCGTTAATTGGCCGTACGCTTCTCTTCTTGTGTCGATTTTTTTTTCTTTTCACAAACGTTAAACTCGCTGCGGATATGTTTCATCATTACTTATATTTCCTCCTATTTAATACGAGATCATGAAAACTGATGACATTTTTGCACGTGTGTATTCATTAAAATATTTTTCCAATGTTATGTATCTTCGCTTGCACGGTTAAAAGTCTGTCCGCGTATATATACAAATTATTGCGCGCGACAAATTTATACTTGTACTTTTCTAGATCAAAGAAATAACTTTCCTTCAACTGTTCGTTTGAGCGAACGTCGACTATACGTCGACACAATTCTTTACGTACAAATAACTGTACACGTATAAATCTCACACAGACAGTTTCCGCGCGATAAACGATGCGGTTGTAGACATAATTTTATAGTCTACAGCACATCCATTTCACTTTTGCCTTATCCTATAGAGCGAATAAAACGCTCGCAAAGTGGCGGCATGTGGGAAACACGCGAAGCTTATCGTCTCCCCCTTGTGCGGGAGTCTCCGTCGCTTCCGAACCGAAATCACCTTTATCTTTCTGTTACAGGCGACGGAGGACAATATTTCCGTATTAGGCCGAGCAACAGCTCCGTGCTCGAGGGCGGCGAGGTGATAATTCCTTGCGAGGTGGGAAATCGAGCCGGCTCCGTCCAATGGGTCAAAGATGGATTTGCTTATGTCATACAGTCGAGTAAGTTCATATTGTTATAAAGTATGAATTATACTTCATGTATATAATATTGGATAGTTTTCAAAAAAAGTTTCTTTCGCGATTTGCTACATGTAATGTTGCATTGTTTTAAAAAAAGTTGCAACGGTGCTAACGAGATTTGCACCGTTTATGAGAGTGGTGCTACACAGACAGTTTGCACTTGCGGTGCAGCAGCTGCGTGCAGGTCGCGAGAGAAACTTTTGGGACAACCTAATATAATATACATATTTTTTTCTTTATATATGTTCTAAAAAAAAAAAAAAAAAAAACATAATCTTTAAACAAAAATTTTACTACGTAGTATACGTAGTAAATAAAGACGCAAATATCTACGTATGTGTGTCGTGAAATTTTATCATTTAATTTAAAATTGCACTTAATAGCGTTGCAAAATAATACGCGACACACATAAAGTAAATGTTTGTTATTGCAGAAGTAAATCATTTATGTTAAACTTGGCAAAGACACATAGATATTTGTGCAATTAGCGCCTCCGAAAAACCGCACTTTGCGGTCTAAATCCGCCAATTAAAATCGTTCGCAACAAGAGCTGTACTTGCGTTTTCAATGGGAAATTGCGTTTCGGTTTTATCTGAAATTGCTTTACACGGGAAATTTTGGAAAAACATATTAACGTACTAATCAGAAATCGTCTGTGCGTGCTCTACTCTGGTCTATCTGATCCTGGGATTTGCATTACATTTACGTACATACGTTGCGCAAATATTGAA
>QVNW01001424.1:0-60006 GCA_014825475.1 Pseudomyrmex flavicornis | reverse complement strand
AAAAAAAAAAGGAAAAATAATAACACAGAATACGCAAGATTGTACAGCGAAGTTTTTTACATTCGGTTGTGGCTAAGTGCAAAGTAATTTATTATCGTTAATGTATTTGTACCATAAAACTCTAATTCAACGGAGATCCCGGTTTGCGTAAAAAAAACTCTTTTACTCGCGTCACTTACAAATAGCAGTCACAAAAAAAAAACCAAAAAAAAAAAACGTTTTACTGAGACCGAGTTTTGGGCGAGCAAAGCGTTTCAGATACATCACCTTGTCGCACATATACTGCACAGCAAATCTGTTGTTTTACTCTTTATATTCTACGACTATTACTTTTTGCGATTTAAAACTCTTGTTTTTTTTTTGTTTTTTTTTTTTCAAGTTTCGCATAAATCGTCACACAGTTTGTAGTTTCTCATACAAACGGAGCGCATGTATATATGTATGTACAAAAAAAAAAAGAATCCAAATCGTGAAATCTTTGAACAAAAGCCGTGAACGCAAAATATGTAGATAGAGAGAGAGATAGTGTTTCTTTCGGCTTACATTACGTAATTTATATGTAAACCGTAAAAATTTACTTACCGCGAAGGATATGGAATGCGTTTAGTTACCGGCATCCTCCGTTCGGGATTTATAGACTACTACTTCCGCATGGTACTTGAAAGGGTAAGGATGGGCAGTCTTAAGGATCTTCACGCGGTAGTTGTAGTTCGGAATCTGAGCAATTGCATACGCGGCAAGCTGGAAATTGATAATTATAATCTGCAATGAGAAACATTCAATATGAAAGATAATAATTAACTGAGCGCACTTCTCCATCTCTATTCAATTCTATTTAATTTACTTAAAGCAAATTTGTATGATGCATTTTATTTTACACAATATAAATGAATGTTGATGTTTTTTTTTATTTGTTTTATTTATATTGTATTCGCATTTCAACAGCAATTTTTATCAGACAGAATTGTTTTTTATATTTGATGTAATTGAAAAAAAAAAAAATTAAAGATCTGGAAGCGAACCAAACAGTTGCTTGTCAACAATATTCAATTTTAATATATTTAATACATTATCCAATTCAATATACATGGAATTTGTCACGATGTCGAATCGTTCACCATCGTTTCGTAAACACCACGCTTTTCTCTTCAGTTACAAACTAGTTTTTTTTTTACGGCAATGTCTTACGTACCACTCAGCTCCGAGTTGCGCATTTTTTTTGTCGGGGAAAACTTTACAAGATACATAACTCTAACAAGGTTATAAGAGAAGCCTATATTTACAAACACCGCATTCGCACGCTACATCCAATTAAAGATGTGTCAACCTCGTGACATAATTCTGTGTATTGAATTGGACAATGTATTAAAATTGAATATTGCTAACAACCAGTTGTTTGCTCCACTCGCTTTTAATGTTCTTTTTTTACTTGCAATTGCATTGGAGGAGTGTGTTTCTTTTATATTTTGTCACTTGACTATTAAATTATATAACAATTTGAGGTACATGTGTGGAAGATGGTTTCTATTCTCTCTCTCTTTCTCTCTTGATCATTTCCAAATTTAACTATACATAACATCTACATATATGCAAAAATGGGCTATTAGGACTGCTGTGTTACAATCTTGTTGTAATAAAAGAAAACAGCTCGAACAACCTTATTTGTTTAAAATATTATTAACACACACACACAACAGCTCAGTAATTTTTAAGATAACAAGAATATTAAGCTTCTCCGTGTAATAACAACGCTCGTGTGTATGTGTGCATGTGTGTGTTGCAACAAACAAATGTCTACCACGAACATTTCTGTTTTAAAATAAACAAAGAATGTTTTGTATACAATCCTCGCTTGTCTCGAGCATGCACACATTGTTGACGAATTCCTTCTTTTTCACTGCACATTCGTACACATGTTTTCGAGAAATGGAAACGAGCAACAAATCTAGATAAATTGTCTCCAGAAGCACAAGACAAAGAGAAAGATAAGATAGGGTGAGACGAGAGGTGTGAGAATGTAATCCCAGAAGCCGCAAGCTGTCAATTACAGGTGTAGATAACAAAAAACAAAAAAAAAAAAAAGACATTTACATGGAACGACGTTATTGTGCGTTTCACTCGACTCGTGTTTTCCGCCCAACTAGCTCTTTCCCTCTCTCTCTCTCTTTCCCCAAACTAAACAAAATTCAATTATACAATATACGCGCTGTATTTACACGTTCTTAAAAAATTCCACAACAAAAAAACTCTGCGCTCGTTTCTCATTCCCGCGAAAAAAGTGGCTTTTTCGTACGGGAGAAGAACGGGGAGCTGAAGAGATAAATAGAAGAGATGATGAATCGAAGATGCGAAACAAAACATTTCATTCTCAATATTATAACAGCCCGTTATAATGAATAGCTGTTTTTCTCACACACACACAGTCTTGAGCGATAATGAGCGATAACGAGACATAAACGCGACACGCGCTAAGACGTTTTCTTACGAACGATTGTTATTCTGTATACGGCGCGCAAATCATGGGCCAAACGTATCTATATATATATATATATATATATATACATATATACGTACGTATTATGTGTGTGTGTATATATACACCAACGCGACGCAGTATCGGTTTGGTGCGGATACGTAGAGAAGTCATACGGTGCACTGCGGCACGTCGAACGGAGTTGACACACGGTATCATGCAACACACTATCGACCGTGCGTAAGAACGGTCAAGGGAGGAGGGAGAAGGGGAGACTCTTGTTTTGGGAAAACTACGAGGAGGGAAATACACATGTAAAAAAAAACACAACAAATATATATTATAAAATTATTTACCGTATCACCATCATGGCACTCTCCACATTCGAACGCTTGACTCGCTATGCGATGCGCGACGTGATAACAATGAGAAGAGGGCAACGGTGTGAAGCAACACACGACGAGTATATGTATATATATATATATATAGTATACGTGTATATATATATATATGCATATATGTAAACGAAAATAAAGACAAGCTCCTTTGCTTATCTAAGTTACTTATCGTATACAAAGAGTCTCGACTTTACTATCCGCGACACTTCAATTATCCGCGCACGCTGTGTCTTCTCGTCTCTTTCTCACAAAACAAAGCCCTTCGCCTCACTAAATTGGCGAGTCTCTTTTGAATTGCACGCACGCACACACACGCACGCACCAGAAAAAAAGGGGAGGAGAACTCTCATTCACTTCTGTCCACCTTGACTGAATCGCCACGGTGCTTCGCGGTGCTCGCGAGCGACGACGACGACGACGATCGTCGAGCAGAACGATGACCCATCGTCCGGCGCGATTACGCGGATCGCGCGAATATCGTCGTCATATCGATTGCCGAGATTACACCGTGTGCGTCCTCAGAGGCACCGAAACTCTCTCAGAGTCGGAAACTCGTTCTTCGTGTGTGGCCCGCGACGCGGGCACTCTCTTAATCCGTTGTCCCGTTGATTTGATGATCGACGACGAAGGTGTCGCGGCCGGAGGGTTTTTGTCTCGCCGCGCGAGACGCGATTCAAGTGTCACTGAGAAGACAGGCAGACGGACAGCAGCGTTTTTTCGCGGCGTGGTTGTTTCGGAGCTGTGTTTTCTTTCTGCGGAGGCACACATGCACGCGCGCGCGCACCCCGTATACAAAAGGCACACCGACGAACAAGCATCTGATGCACACGGGCACAAACTTCTAGCCTCTGGCTCCGATATGTATATACTGTATATAACAATAATATATACACATACGCGCGCGCGCGCACACACAGAGAGAGAGACGAGAAGTCGCACTGTCTTTACATCACGCGCACTCACCGCAATATCGCGACTGTCCCGATAACAAGCTCTTTATCGACATGTCCAGATTGTCCAGCTCTCGCGCGACAAAAACGATAATCAGATTATCGTGTTATTTCCTACCGATTGTTGTCACACTTTGTTGTGTATACGTGAGTACATCTTCATGTGACGCCGAAGCGCTTCTGTTAGATTGAACGCGATTGGTTGACTTTGCTCCCGGCGTGCTGTTTCATTCGTCGCGCGACCAACTTCGGCGATGTATCGATTGGTCGTCCGATAGAGAATTTTAGATTATTCGGTTTACGTCCTGTTCTCGATCAGTGCTCAAGGACATGAAAAGTCACCTTTAGGCGCTTCCGATTGCGCTCCTTCACGAGCACGAAGCTCTGAGGTTTGGAGTAGAAAGAGAGAGAGAAAAGGAGTGCTGACGTATCAGCTGATTATTTACAGTTCTCTAAAGTTTCTCGTAAGTCGTCGCAGAGGCATTGGGAGAAGAAAGATTTATAGAGAGTGAGTGTTTATCTCTTTCGTGTGTTAACTTTTTGAAACTTTTATCTTTTTATGACTCACATTTGTGTATTTTTTTAAACGAAAAGGCATTTAGACATTTATTAGACATTTAAGAAATGTATCTGCTTTTAACTTCTTTCTCAGTGATTTCTCTTGTTTTCAAAATATGTGAAATATTTCATGTATTGATCAGTTAACGTAAGTTCTGCATTACAGACTTAAAGCACAAAATGAATAGTTCAACGGATCCTCGACGGCCCGACAAGGAAGTCCGTTACAAACCACCGGGTTCGAACAATCCGGGACAGCAAGAGGATCTACCGCCTGATTACATGAATGTGATGGGAATGATCTTCAGCATGTGCGGCCTGATGATGAGGCTGAAATGGTGCGCCTGGGTGGCGCTCTACTGTTCCTGCATCAGCTTCGCCAATTCGCGAGTCAGCGAAGACGCCAAACAGATCATCAGCTGTTTCATGCTGTCGATATCGGCGGTGGTGATGTCCTACGTGCAAAATCCACAACCGATGACGCCGCCGTGGGCAAGTGCAATGCAATGAATTGTTGTAAATACGAACGATTTTATTCACAATCCTGTTTAAATTGTTATAACTTGTATACGCGAATACAAGTACGTGTTTGAAGGTGAATGGAAGAAGAAAATGTGAAACAATTAATTATCAAATTATAGAAATAATTGTTGATTGGAAGAGTGTCTCGTACGGTGAATGCGATTAAAATAGAGTCAGATACTGTGTATAATAATTTATTATCTTCTTTGATATATGCAATATTATAAGTTTATATTATTTTAGTGGTTCTTAAAATTATTTTACACAATCACCAAAAAGAACATACAAATAATGGATTAATATGTACAATATATATAAATATTATGTCTCTCATTATTATTTATTTCTCTTATATAAATATCTTTGTTACATTAAAATCAATCCTATATATGCTCTATATATATGTTTCTCTTTTCTAAGGAAACTATATATTAATGTCAGTACAAGGCGTGTCAGTAATTTATTACATTATATGTATTGACTACTTGAATGCCAGTTATAAGTATTTTTTTTTTTTTTTTTACATAAGTACAGCGATGTCGAGAAACTTTAATCTTTAAGCGTATTCCTAGAAATCACATCACCTGACGCGGTCGCAGGTATTATTTAACTATACAATTGCAATAATGCTTCGCGAGAAATAATTTTCTTCATTTAGTATCATATAAACTAATTCGATTTTCTTTCCGTTTTGCGCACACACAGTTATAGAAAAGTATCAACAAGTGATTAATTACGCGGTGTGTGTGTGTGTGTGTGTGTTTGTGTGTGCTGTGTGTAGTTTAACTTCGTTAAAGCACATTTTTTTTCTGAAACCAAGCCCGATACAAACTGTATGTTCGAATATCCGATTAAAACGTATGTGAGATCAGAGATTTTCTTTAACATACATTCGGAATTTGTTTATTCGTAAGAGTGTGTATAAAAATCAGTTATCTCTCATCTTCTTATTATATTCTTAACAAATAATATCGATGCGTAGTAGGCCACTGTATGTGTGCAGCGTAAGTTTTTCAATTTCTTGACTAGAACATGTGTGTAATGCTACAGTTACAGAAACGGATATCCTTTTCTCTCTAATACTCGTTGAAATAGATTTCGGATAATATGGAACTGTTAAAATCCTACAAAGAGAAGAAGATGGCTCCATATTACGTGTGTGTTTACATTATTCTGTAATTGTTACATTCATAATTTTATGTTCGTCTTCAAATTCACCTGTAAATTACGCGGATACTGAAACGTGTGAGAAATTTTAAAAACGTTCTAACTTTTCATAAGTTTTCTTGACTGTTGCTTCGGTAACGACTGTCCTGACAGTTGTTTCGTAGAAGATAGAGGAAAAAAAGAGTGGGAGAGGACTACTATATGTATAGGATTTGGCACAACGTGTCCGAATAGTCATCTTCTGGATACTACTATCAAATAAGTCGTGGTCCTCGATTAGATTTTGTTACATTTTGTCGAGCGAGTTTTGTTTTTACAATATATATCCTCTTGTTGAAGCTTCTCAACTTCATCTTTTCGATTCAACAGTTTCTTCGCCAAATGTCCAAGGTCTTCGCTATTGCTCGCTTACACACGAGCACTAACAAAGTTCACGCGACTAGACACTACTCTCTCCTCGCCCCACCAACGTGATAGGATACACGTACTTTTTCCGCTTGGTATTGAAGAACGGCGAACTGTGCTGAGCGGGAATCGGTGTGGGCGACAAGCCGCGAAGAAGCGGCAACGAAGTGTCGCCGCTCACACTGCCTGTGGCATCGATCTGCTTCTTCCACTCAGCGCCTAAATCCGTAACCGGCGCCATGAGACCTTTGCACTCTGGTGAACTACGCACGCTGAGAAAAACGTCGTTACTGCTGTCGTGTTGACCGGACGAACCCTGAAGATATCGATACATTGCTCAGGAATTAGTACGTAATTAAAGCTAACGTAATTAAAATATGATGCAAAGGTCACTCATTCTCTTCAAGTACTTTTGCTTCGTAGAAGTCCAGGCTCGACCCGTTGGTGTCATTCGTCTCTTCGTTGAACTCCACCTGGACACGACGCGACGTACGAGAGACTTTAGATGAATGCGAAGAAGGAGTGCGCGAATTTTCCGACAGATCGTCTCTGCAGCACGCTGCCGTGCACGTTCGTTGTTCTCTGCATTCATACGTACAGATTACATTGCTTCATGATTTATTTTTTGTACACACACATGTTGGAACATGCATGGACAGAGTGTTGTTGAAAGCAAAAATGTTTCTTTCGAATGTTTCTTTCAGTGAAGAAAGGGATACACCTACCTTCTGACGGAGACGCAGTCCCGTCGTCTCGGAACCGGCGGCGGAAGACCAGCGGCGGCCAGGCTCTTGGCGCTCTCGTAGCTCGCTTCGCTGTTGCCGCTGCTGCTGCCGTTGTTGCTGTCACCCGTGTGCTCTCCCGCAGTTCTAAGAAAGTAGTTCTTCGCCGAGAGCATCGCGTAGTGCAGGTTGTTCTTCAAGTCGTCCGCCGCCGTTGACAAGTTTCCCGGGATCTTGGGAGTGCGTCGCATCGGCCTAGGCACTGGCACAATTGGCGACGGCGGACCGCTCGTCGATGCCTCTGACAGCGTTTCCGGCGTGGCCAAAGGCGCTATGCGCGTTGTGTCGTCCCAGCGATTCGGACTTCTCTCGTCAGAAGAAAAAAGATCAAGTTTTATTTCGCACAGAGAAAACTTGTTGGAGCGATAAGGCTTGACGTGCGGATTTAGCTCAAGTGGAAAGATAAAGATTTTTAATTTTTATATTATTGTATTACGAATTTCTCAGTGTGATAATAAGTTATTTTTTTCGGATTTTCCGTTTAAAAACACTTCCTGCGCGAACATGATCATTTGTGATAACAGTTATGCGATGAAATTTGAAGAGTGCTATTATGATTTCGATAAAGATTCAGAGAGCTAAGCGAGTGAAGCGAGAATGAATGAGAGAGTGAAATCGATTGCTGAAAGTCTGAGAAGCGAGTGCGATAACTAATTGAATGAATGAGCGATTTCTCTCGCTCTATTTATTCAGAAATAAATTTCTCCTCTCCGTCAGTTTTGTTTCTACAAAAAACTTTACAGTTTAATTTCGATCGAGACAGTTTGTGATTATCTTTTGCAGTTAGTTTCGTAATCAGTTGGCGATTAAGAACTTAAATACCATCGATTATTATCGATTCGCTGGCTGTATCGGTCTCCTCTTCTTCAATTCACTCGCCCAATCTCAACTCGACGTTGCTAAAATTCTTTGCTATTCCCCATACACACCGCAAAATGTGAACATGTCACGAAATATCGGATCGTCAAGAGTTTTTATGTGTTCTCGTTCTTACGGTTTGTCCTCCGGCCTGGGCGTGTTGAGCAGCTCGCTGGTGAGACTGACGTACTCCCACGGGATGCCATGGGAGTCCACGCTGAGCTCGCGACCGGCTTGCGGTATGTCCGTCGGGCTCTGCAGCGACGTGAAACTCGTCTCCAGACAGAGCCGGTGGGGCGGCGTGCCCGCCAGGTTGTCGGAACACCTGGTCGGTGTGGACGGCGACAGCAACGCCCGCATCTCCTGCTCCTGTGTCTCCAGTTCGTGCACCTCGATCGCCTGTTGCTCCCGTGCCGCTTCCGACGAGGACGCTTCCGTCGACGACGCGTGTCCGAACACCAGTCGCTGGGGCTTCGCCGGTCCCAGCGTTGTCACAACCTGACATATGCGAAGCCACGACGCGGCCGCGGCGTAAATAGTCGTATCTTCGGGCCACAGAGCATTGTAAAAAAAGACTTACAAGTATACAGATCTAATCTAGTTCCGCCGATTTGTGTAAAAATCCTCAACATCAATTCCGAGATTTGTATATAATTTGGCAGTAAATCTTTTATGTAAATCCTTGCTTTGCGTTTTGAATATCTTCGTATATCTTGCAACTATGTAGATACATAGTCCATTTCTATATTTGATTATTTTTATATCTGCCATGTAGGTGTGTATCTTTAGTGTAATATGTCATACTTGATAGAAAAAAACTGACATTAGTTCAAGTCACAAAACTATTATTCTTCTACAACAGCCACTCGATTGTCAACGCTACTTCTTAGTTAATCACACAATATATATCAGCATTTGCTCGATCACAATAAATTGCTAACATGCAGACCAGAAAAAATACACTGTTGTAAGAAAAAAATATCCGCTCTAGAGCAATCCGCCTCTGGTCCAGTGTACACGATGAAAATGATATGTAATCAGTCAGTGTATGATGCGCATGCATGCGTGATGTATATGTGTGTAGTGTGTATGTATGTCGTTTTTGATCTACAGAAGATCAATGCTGCATCAGGAAGTGCTCAGCCAAAGTTCGCGAGCGATTCGCAAACAGAGCTGATCGGTTTTTCGTCTTCCGATATTTTAGAAAAAAAAAAAAGTAGAAATTTCCGGCAAACAAATGTAAACACGTCGAATTGTTTTATATAAACATATTCCGATAACCCGGGTTTGATCGGTGATATTTTTTCGCAAAATATCAGATTTTAATTATGTTGTAAATTGATTTGAACTGTAATTAAATTTGCACGAGATTCCAATTTAATGTTTCGATATCTGAAATATATATAAATAAGATAGAAAAAAAAAGAAAGAAAATCAATACGGGATATTAAAACACATTTTCGGGACACTTGGTTTCGTTTACACACCGATCGATCCGTGAGAATTCTTGAAGGTACGCGTGGATCGATGGACTCTCGAATGAAGATTATACAATCTGTGATATTTTTTTTTTTTACATAATATATGTTGGATTTAAAAGATAAACCCCGGATGTGAAAATCCCCGAAATTTCCCGTTTTCAGGTATATACCTTGTAGTGTCGTGGCGTGAGGAGGGTGCGTTGGTGTCGGCGTCCAGTGTGTCCTGACGGTGGAGCACCACGATGTGTGAGTACTGATCAAGGTGGGGTGGTAGCGCGAGCTCGGTCGCTATACTTGCGGCAACATCGGCTTCCATTACCGTCGCTGCTCCCGCTTCCGCGCAGCTTCTCCGATCTTTGCACGCCACTACCTAATCCACACCGCAGCCACCCTCATCAGCCACCCGTTATATTTCTTATCTTATCGCTTTTTTTTTTTTTTTCGTCAGTCTGATCGAATTTTCAGGACAAATTCTCACGTGTAACATGATACAAGCGCTCGAAAGAGATGTGCCTCTAAGATTCGCTCAAATCTTGCCGGAACTTTGCAGTTGCACGCGTCGTGAATCGTCTCAAAAATTTCGTCCTTTTAATTATTGATAAATTAATTGTGCGCTTTAATCTTGTCGATTTATTTAACTTAGTCCAGATCTTGAGAGCCACCTACTTGTCGGTCACGCCATCAGAGAGTATTTAGAATCTCCTCGATTGAGAGAATTAGCTAAACAAGTTTTCTTTTGTCGTGAAAAAAAATCTAATTATGCGTGCGTGCATCTATTCATCGCTCGCAAAATCTTTTTATTGCCTATTGATAAAAAAAAATCTGTTGTTTCTTCAAATGCTCATTTTCCACATTTCACTCTGAGAAACAAAATAATTTTCGCACGTCACATATTTGCTGTTGAATATAGCAGCGAGATTCGCGGCTCCGACACGCAGAACACGCGGCTAGAAGCGAGCTGATAGTCAATCATCGCCGCTTTTGTGTGAGTGTGAAATGCTCGAATGCCGCATTTATAGCCGCGCGTTACGCATTGACGCTTCGTGCGTGTCGGAGTGGTGTGGAGACAGCAGACTGTAAAATAAACGATAGCGCAAGAGAAAATAAACGTGGTAAAAGTAGTAATAATCAAATCGCTCTGAGGCAAATAAATCGCAGAATGGCGAAATAAATATATAACAGGTAAAAACATTCAAAATTAAGAAACAAAACTCAGCAGCATTGAGATAGAATATAAATTGTCCGGACATGTAAGTACATCAATGATCGAACATTTATTTAACTCTTTGCAATCCAAATTGTTTTCATTCTTAAAAGTCTGGAATTAAGTTGCATGCGCACAAACATTCGTTGAGATCAAAAGCATCTGTACGATAATTTGTTACACGTTGTTTTTGCGATCTACATCTCGTGCTTCAGTTTTGTTTCCAAGCAATTACACCAGTGATTAAGAAGCCATTTAGGAAGCTCTTTGATAAATGAACAACATCGTTTTCGTGGCAGAAAGTATATTGATCCAAAGTAATACTTATATGTACATCTCGCAAAATTATACAGAATAATAACAAAGTTGTTGCAAAAAAACAAAAGTATGCATTCACAAAACGACCAGCGTGAGAAACTTCCTGTCTATTTCCATCCATATTGCGACATATTTTTCGGATTAACGTTGTAAAAAAATATATATATGTGTATGTATATATATATATATATATACACACGACACCTATGTTCTGTTGAACGCGAATTTAGCGACTAAAAATATACGATCGTTAAATTTTTCGTTATGTACACACATACGCGCACACACTCCAAGCACAGAGTATTTTCTAACGAGAGAGAGAGAGAGAAAGGAAGTTTAAATCGATTAAAATCAAATGGCCGATTTTAGCGCTAAATTCGTGTTTATATTTCAAGATTTTAGTCGTTTTGCGTGTAATAAATAGAAGAGAAAGAGAAAGGAGAGGAAGAGAGAAGAAAGGAAGAGAAAGAGCGAGAAAAGAGAGAGAAGATAAAGAACCTGTTAAATAAAACACGGTACGGCCAATTTTTATTAAAAAGCAGGATATCAAATAAAAACTGAAGCTCAACTTTACAAATATGACGTATATAAACATTGTTTACGTTTGTCAAATTAAAAAGATTGCGAAAAAGCACGTTTTACAAGTCAATAAAAAGAAAAATCAAATGTTTCATTAATGGCAGTAATTCTTGAAGAATTAAAGATTTATTATTTTGATTGTTTTCTTCCATCTGAAATGAAAAAAAAAAAAGAAAATAACACATAGGAGAAGCAATAACATATAGGTAAAAAAAAGAAAAGTAAACATATAGACGGAGAACTTCACTTCACATCCCGGATTGTGAGCGAGTGCCTGTGTGTATCGGTAAGCAACGAAGTCGCGTGCGAGAACAGATTTGTATGCCGCTGGTTAGCCGCTAATTCGATACGGAACGATAGTTTTCATGCACTGTGTGGAAGAGCATGCATGTCAGTCGTGTGTGTTAACTCATTTATCTTTAGGCAGTATGTAATGATCAAGGGGAAGAGGCAATAAAGACTCAACTTCGAAATAGCTTTCCCTTCCGATCACGCGAAAACGACATAAAACTTATAGAATCGAAATTTTTGAAACCGGGCGTGGATCTGAATTTTTCCTCCGTGAGGAGGAGAGAACGGGAGATCGCTTATAATTCTCATCTATTACTATTCGACTAAAACGGTACACTTCTCTGTGAACCGAATCGAATTTATGTGTAAATATAAATGTACAATCACATCGTTTTGAAAATACACTAGTAGTAATAGTAGTAGTAGTAGTACGCGCATTTGCAACAATCGCAATAAAATCTGATAAATAAAAGAAACAGTAATATTGTACACGCTAAACTAAAGCAATTACACTAAGAAAAGAGCAACAATGAGCAACAATCTATTTTTTTCTCAATAACCTACAACTAATTTTCTACGCTAAAATTTTAAACGTGAACAAGTATCAAAAAAAATTAATTACACAAACATGTATGTGCAATTAACTTATACTAATAGTAAAAATTTTATATACAGTTTGATTGTTTTTTTTTAACGTGACTCGCACGTTATTCTTTTTTTTGATACTTAATCACTTTTTTGATATTTAGTCATGGAGATTTTCAGTCATGGAGTCTCATTACCGAGAACAATCTGAACGATCGTCGGTAAAAAACTAATTGTCACAGTCAATGCGAGTTCGGTAACGTTTCTTTGCACTCGTGTATCTCTACGTCGACAATGATCGATGTGCAATCATCGATACCCGGCCGAGCACACGCACGATCGTAATTATTAACGGTCTGGTTATCCACGTTTTTGGCCGCCCGATCTCGCTGAATCACTTCGCTGGGAACGTCGGGCCCGTCGGTGGTCTCCTCCAGAGGCTCGTAATGGCCCGGTTTCACCGACGGAGTCCGACTCAGCGGTGCCTGCGATCGCTTCGCCTGCTGTCGCACAACCGCGTCCGGCCTTACCTTGTTCAGTGCCCGCAGCATGTTGTCCGGCATGTGATCTTGTATCATCACCGGGCTGATCAACACCTCGTCGAAGTCGCACGGACCGGCCCAGAGCGCCTGATACACCGGTTCGCGTTTCCTCAACATTTGCCTGCAATCCAATGTAAGAGAGACGAGAAGTTCAAAAATTAGCGAGTAAATCGTTTTGCGCTAGTTTTATCCGCGTGATCTTGATCGATTTTCTCAAAAGCTAAAGGTATCCCGTGATCTAATTTCCTATTCCACCGACCGAACTTAAATTTATTCAAAAAGGATTTAATGCGCGTAATATTGAAGAACTCATTAAATTTAATCGATATCTCTATACATAATTCCTCGTCCTAATAAAATACGAGAGTTTCTAAAGAGAAAATCAGGATGTCTTTGTGTTGCGCTAATTTATTTCCCGCGAGAGACTGTCTCTACGGGATGAAAGCATGCAGTTCGTTTCATGTGAAAAAATGTAATCAAGAACTAACGAGAAAACTTGTGGAAAATGAGTTTCGACAGACTTTTGATAGGCCATAATGAACGTAACAAAGTTATATATATAAAATAACATCTCCAAACATTTCTCCTAATGTATCATTGCCAATGTGGAAGTATCATGCATATATCTTGTGTATCTCGAGGAAAATGTATGCAAGCATATATTAAATTTTTGAAAACAAACAAACGCGTCCTTTTCACTTCTCTCTTTGATCAGCAAAATAGAGATTCGAATTAAATCGTTTTAATTAAATTAATTAAATAATTAATTACAATACTCTCGATAATTCGAATTCATCTATCGAGATTTTTACTTTATAATTTGCAACTTCAAAACCGCTTTCAACATAAAACGGTTCTTATATGTAAGAAATAAAATTTCGACATATATTTTTCTCAAGCTACTTTGAAAACCATTCTAACTAAAGAAGTTCGCAAGATCGCGCGTTTGCAGTAAAAGAAATACTTGGAAAAAGTAAAATCGTACGCAATAAACGTGAGATTTATACCCCACAAAACGCGTGCAAACATATCTTCAAGATGCAATAAAAACCCATGTTAGTAATCCCGAAAATGTACGAACTATCTGATATAAACGTACCTCCAACTCGTCTCATATTTCTCCCTAGAACGAAATATAAGCGTAATTAACACTTTTCGTCATTGTTAATTTGATATCTTGTACAATAACAAATTGTACGATCTATTCTCTGTTTAATTCTCACATTGTGTATCGAAACAGAGATAATTTGATATTTACAATAATGAGGAAAAATTTTAAATTGTAAAAACATATAATCAGTAAGGCAAACACTAGAAAAATTTATTATTTATTTTTACATCGTAAGTGAATATAAAAACAATAGCACACTGAAGTTCGTTCGTTGTTTTTATTATTACACAAAATAAACTAATTTTAGTTTGTATTGCAGGATAACTTAGTTTTCTTGGAAAATAATTTTGGAAAATAATTGAACTGCTAAAAGTTTTTATTTTAGATGTGTGCGCAGTGCTTCTTTTTTTTTTTTTTAGATAAAACAAATATGCAAACAATGTATCTACTTACTCGCCCTTGTTCGGATGATGTCGCACCACGTGTATGATTCGTCCTGGCGGATACAAAGGCCTGTGCAGGGTCAGAGCGATGCTGGAGTCGCTGGGTACCATAGTTTGAGCACGTGCTCGGTCTTTATCCCGCTGATATTCGCTGATGCAACCACCGGCCTCCAGGTTTGCGGCCGATGTGGGCGTCGAGGCGCATCCACAACACATCACCGAACACATTATTGTCTTCCACTAAATTGACATATACGCGTGCTTGCATTATTGTTTTCATAATTTTAAAATATATCTGACGTGAGTTTTCAAACTTTGTTATTTTACAACCAATATTTGTTGAAAGTCAAATATTTCGTAAATAATTATATGTAATTAATTAATTCTACAATTCATTTGTGTGTGCAAATATGACATTTAAAGAGAAAATTTTTAATTAATAAATTATCTGCAATCTTGCGAGAATAATTTGCGAATTAACTAAGCTCTTGATCTGCTTTTAATTAAAAACTGAGATTCCGAGTTAGGGCAATAATTAACTTCTCATATGGCACCTTAGGATCGACACTTCTCTTGATAGCGTTGATGAGATCCGCTCTCAGACTCTCCATTTGACGGAGTCCGATCCTCGGCACGACATCCTTACCCACCACCACGGAGGTGATAAAATCCTGAGTATATTGCTGAGCTGGCATGCTCAACAGTCCACCGGGTGGTCCGAACGAGAAGCAAACTAGATCCGGATAGTCTTGCTTCAGCAGAATCGCGAGAATCGCCGCCGTGCCGGCGCCCAACGAATGTCCTACCAGTGTGAGTCCGAACTGATGCGTATCTCTGGAAGGATCCTGTAGCAAAGTTCGATTGACAAAATCCTTTCAATTATCTCTGACGTAAGTACATACAAAAATATTTGTCTCAAAAACATTGTCTGATCAAAGTAAAGAAGATCGCGCTTAATCTCGTTCGCATTCTTCCACTCGCCTCACTCTAGTTTCCGTTTTAAGTTTTTTAGCTTAAAGCTGCTTTCTTATCGTTCTGGTACGCAGACAAGCCAAGAGACGACAAGTTTTACAAGGAAAAGTTTTGACTTCGTGATAAAATTATCTCCACGCGAGAGACACGGTCTAGCGACGGTCTAAAATCATGAACACTCGCGTGGTTTTTCATAATAAATTACAAAACTACGAAGAGTTAGTATAGTTGAGAGTTGTTATATTTCAATTTAATTATTCAATTTGTTAATTTTTCAGTCAAAATCAACGTCGATTATACTCTCTCTCTCTCTCTCTCTCTCGTCATTAGAATTCAATTGTAAATAAATATTTTACATCCTTTGTATTCTCCAAAATCTCTCGCGACACGAATTTAGCAAATACCTATACATGTGAGGAGGAGAATAAATAAAGATATATTTCGTCTATATTTATGCGGTACGTAGATAGATATATATGTGCGCGCGCATATGTACATATAAACTTCACGTACACATACATTGCACGGAATGGGTCCGCCGTCTGAAAAATTTTACTGCCTCGAAACACGCTCAATGACACGCGTTTCGTTAAATCCGACGAAAAAGGTTACTGGAACATTTCGCTGCACGCAGAAGCACATGATATAAATGGCTTATATATACTGTTGGTTCTTCTTCTTTTTCGCGATGTACTACGAAGAGAAATCGACGAAAAAGTAAAATATGTGTTATGCAACGTTTTGCTTAAGCGAGAAAAGCGAAAGCCGTCGAACGTCCAAGTAAATCCAAGAACTTACGCTCTCTCTCTCTCTCTCTCTCTCTCTTAAATGTTAATTAAAACGCAAAAACAAATTTCACACAAAAATTTAAATATCCAAAATAAAGTTATTATTGTTCGTTTGTTGCATCGACACTTTAGCTCGATAAGAGACTCTAATAGACGTTGCATTTAATCGGCAATTGTTACGCAACGATAGAGAGCACGGTAATTATTTCGGAATTATTGACCACGTCGATAACGAGCAACGAGACTCGCACACTAATTCACGTATTACATTTGATTTGCTTACCTTGGCGCGAGCGCGGGAGATGATATCTTCCTCCTGTAGCTTCTTGCGTATATATTCGGCGGCCTGCACCATCCCTTTATGCCCGAGCCAGTCCTCCCTCGGCGGCGTCAAAGGCAGCACTTCGCCTTCGGCGTTCAAGTCCGTCAATACGTCCTTCATGCTTATTGTTCCACGTATGCTAATTACAATCTGCGTAAGAAACGTGCGGTCGTTACACGCGGAAGAAGTAAAATGAAACTTCGGCGCGGAAATGACGTAACGTTAATTTGCCAAATAGTCGATTTCGAACAGTAGTCGAAGATAGAACATCGAAAGACAAACTTCTCCACTTTCAGTTAAAGAAGTTAATGTTTACAATTTCGCGCGATAATGAGAACATTAACAACTATAACACACACTCGAGACAAGCGGCGACAGACCTTTCTCTTGGTGTAATCGAGCGCGACGAAAAACGGCGTTTCGCCAACGTCGACGTGAAAGGTCGCGTAAACAACCTCGATCTCCCCCAGGTCGAGCATCCTTCTCAGGGCGGCGTAATTGCACCAGCAGCAGTTGTCCTCAATGATCGTCACGTCGTCTTCATGACGCGCGCCGCATGGAAAGCAGTAGCAGCAGTGCAATCTGACAAGTATAAACAACATAAATTAGTTTACCTATTTACTGGTTATTATTTTGTTTATCTTGGACGCGCGCATATATATATATATATATATATATAGTAAATGTTTACGCTGTGAAGAAACTTCGGCGTGTCGCGCTGAGCGCGGCATTGAATCGGTTCCGCGAGAGAAAAATTTCCATTTCATGTGTCGTTACTTCGCTTGACTTCATCGACCGATCGTCGGCACCTAGAGAAAAGACGGCGCATAAAAGAGGAACTTCTTCCTCCTCTCGCGGGATCGATTCAATGCCACGCGAATCCATGCCGCGTTGTGCACAATCAAAAGTTTTCAAACGGGAAAACGATATTTGTGTGAAGAATTCTCCGTTTCTTATTGTGGATTATAACAACTTTTCTTTAAATTAAAGCTCATCGACGATGAATCGACTGATTTCGTTTCATTCTGCAAAGTTATCGTTACGCTCCGCCACTACTCACTCTTCAAAGTATATTGACTTTGCGAAACTTTAATATCTTGCAACTTTTCTCTCTTTTTCTCTCTCGGCGTGCGCTTCAGTCTCCTTTATTTTACGTTAAAGTTTTCATATATATATATATATATTTACAATAAAACCCGAAGAGAGTACCTACACAGGAAAGTTTTATATAAGATATTAAACAACGTATAGAAAATGTTTGTTTGACAAACAAGCTTATCTTGTCCAAATACGCGAAAAAGAATTGGAGATAGAGTATCTTGATTCTAACTAGTATTAAATATTTCTTTCAACAAAAAAAAAAACAAAACATTTACGTTGCAATATTGATCCGCGATCTTGAACGTTTTATTTAAATTCTAGTTCTAATTTTTCGATTCCAAATTGAAGAGCAATAGTTTTTTTTTTTTTTTAATTCGCACGCGCCGTTGCAGTAGTGATGTTTTAAAATAAACGTTTCGGATTTTCTTTAATGGTACAGTGAACGTATTTCATCGTGTAATATCGACAGACATGTAACAAGACTGTTTCTTTTTGGAACAAGAACCTGAGGAAATCACGTTATCAAAGCATATCGACGATGTTAGCCGGCAGAATACATCCTACATTTCAAGCGAGAGAATCGGGAAAATTACCTGGCGCACAAGTGGCAGAGCTCGGTGGAGGGACCAACGAGGAACATGGGCCAGCCGTAGGCGGCGAGAGCGAAGTGCATGTAGTGAATAGCCAGCTGGAAGTGGCCCAGATCGCCGTCTTCAGTCAAGGATAGAAACTTGGTGCGCGGAGTGACCGGCACTCCTGACAAAAATTCATACGTGTCATTCTTGCGCTGTTTCACTATCAGCTCGCGCTCGATCTTCTGGAACTTCCTCAGCAACACCAAACCGGCCACCACGTCCGACGGCACTACGTCCAAATCGCGGAAGAAGTCGCTCAGCAGCCGAGCGATGTCGGCGAATGAGTTCTGAGAACAGCAATATCGTTTTTCTTCTCTCAGGGGTTCAGTGAAGCTTGGCTTTTTTTTTTTTTTAACGAAAGTGGAAGACAATTTTTCCACATTACGCACAAAGTTTAATCCACTTTGCAATCTTCCGCAAAGTTTCTTAATTTTTTAAGTTAAAAAATAAGGCAATATATTTACTTAACTGTGTGAATAACGTACGATAAGATGTGTCGAATAACGTATAAAGATATTTTATTAAATATAAGTAAATTCATTTCTCTTTTAATTAACTTTTCTACGCCACTCACTCGATTACGATCCGAATTGCCCATGCAGCAGAAAAGCAGCCTGCACCTATTGTCCCAGCTATCCTGATAGGCACGTATAACTTTTCTATAACAAGAGAACGTAAAACAATCATGAGTTTTAGAACGTTCGAATAAATGCATTAACACAGAAATCGGAACAATCATAAAATTTGCACAAAACTCTGAGTGACAATAGCAGGCGACGTGAAGTAGACAAATGGCACGTCAAAAAATGTTGGAAAAAACTGCAACGCCATTGTATCGGAATTTATTGCGTATTTTTCACGAAGTAATTTCTGTGCTGTTTAAGATTTTCTTTTTTTTCAATTTTTTTTTAATTTATAATAAAATCAGCTTCCAAGATAAAATGTGCGTTTGTTTGTTATTGCAACAAAATAAAAAAATGAAGTAAAACTATATATATACGACATCAAGAGGGAATTTTATCTCTTTTAACAAAACTGTGTTTCAAGCAAATCTAACACGTTAATGTGTAAAACGCGATAAAAAGTGATTTACCGTTGTCGCCAATTTCGAGTTCTGCTGCCGCTGCGCTTGTAATGCAACCGAGCGCCTCTTGATTCCGCCTCTCTCATGCTGCGCTGATATTTTTTCATTTTCACCCAGGATCTGCCCGCAGCATCGTACGTGCACCAAATGGTCACCATTATTAACGCCAGCAAGCACCAATTCGATATCACCAAACCTGTTTTTGTGTTTCATTTTCAACGTAATGAGTTTTACAATCGGAAACTATAAATGTTTTTCGCAATTTAAAATTTTTTAAAAAAGTAAGTAATCGACTAAGCTATGTTTTTGTCAGTTTTATTAAAATTAATAAGATTGTTAGGTAAAACATTTTAATTAAAATCTGTCTTGAGATTTGTCAGTTTAATTTATTTTCTCTCTCTCTCAGTTAGTTTTTATTTTTTTTTATTAAAATACTTTACCGCGCAAATTTTCAGTCGGAACACAGAAACGTCTCTCTTAAAGTCTCACCTAACATAACGTCTTTAGCTTGGTCCACTAGGCAGGTTTGATAATAATGCACTAACCACGTAACACCCGCGCACAGCCATCCGGTCTCCACTAGTACTAAAACTAAAATCATATCATATGCAGAAGTCCAAATCATCTCAATTTTCTTTTTATCTTGTTATTTAATTTATTATATAAGGTTCATTGGAAATTGTCGTGCAAGCAAATTTTTTTTTCTCTCTCTCTCTCTGTCTCATCTTCATATTTCTGTACATGTAATTTTATATTGATTTTACACTGTTTCCGATATTCATACATGCATCGTGACGTAACAGCGAATAAACAACCTAGTAGGAGAGATGTACTCACACAGCCGGATGTAAAGCATGTATTGCATCGGCGCTCTCGCTGCAGTATCCAGGATGCTGCCTCTCATCGCCAGGAAGCAAATGTAGAATTCCACAACCATACATACCGCAAGGAGAACCTCATACCCGATCATATACTCCCATAAAAGAAGAATGCAGGTATCGCCGAGGTTCCATTCGAGAATCCCCAGCAGAATACCTAACACTGTCAACCTGCGACACATACACACACATATATAAAGAAGGTCTTTTTATTCAGGAGATGTGAAATGTTGTAGAATAATAATGCTGCGGAATATAATGCATTTAAAATTAGCTCTCTCAGCGATAAGTCGTTACGGCGAAAAGAATATATCCGGAATATGTGGGTGCACATACATCAATGCGGTTTATGACTTCAACATTTAACATTTTTATTTCAAGTTTTATATGGTCTCTCCGAGATTATCGCGCAAACATTTCGTGCAAGCGCAGAAACCAAGATTAAAAAAAAAAAAAAAAAAAAAAAAAAATTCTCTGCGCGCACAAAGAGACGCTGATAAGACCCCGACGATACAAATCAATAGTAGAGAAATTAGGCCGTGTACGCGGAGTCGTTGTACGCTAGTGTACGCGATAGCAGTGAGTATAAGCTTTACTTAGCAATTCTCAACTGCAATATACTTTTGACCCATATATAAAAAAAAAATATATATATATGATATATATATATATATATTATATATATAATATATAACATACATGTACGTACATATGTTCGGGTTTTTTTTAATGAAATATTACAAACACGGAATTATGCGCAGTGTTATTATTGCGGAGGTTTGTTGCAACCCTCGAGACTCGAAAAATCGGGCTCACGATTACACGCGGCTACACGTCGTGACTAGGACGTGTTAAGTGATGTAACAAGTCCGAAGAAGAGAATCTCTGTCTGGAATTACATAACGTCTTCGCTGTCTAGTTGTTTTTCTTCACACAGACTTCATTGATAAATTTCTATTACGTAACTCACTTTCTCGACACCTGTGTATTGACAATGCATATAGTATGCATCGAGTTCGCGCGTCCGCGATGTTAATGATCAGAATACCCGTTCGATTATATTGTCGACGTCAGACGACGACGTCGGACGGAAGACAAAAGAGCTTCATAGCGAACGTTCCGCGCTGCGCTGCGCGGAAGTTCGCGCGTTTCAAACTTTGTGAACCGTGGACATTTGTTGCACACGGGCGATGTGTATAGATCGTATTATTGTGGCAAACACGGGTCTGTACAGGGGAGGAGAGACCGCGCGCGCAATAGATGCAGCCGCGTCAAACTGCATCGGCGAGCTTTCAAGCGGTTTGATCAAGCGAAAGCGTCCTTTAACAGACATCGGACAAATAATCTCCGACACTTGTTTTTTGACGGGAAACCCGAAAGTTCAAAAAGAGCCGCAACGAAATTTAATTTCGACGTCAATATTTTATTTAAAAAAAAAAAAAAAAAAAAAAAAAAAAAAAAAAAAAAAAAAAAAAAAAAAAAAAAAAAAAGAAAATTGACACTGGCTTGTGTACGCATTTCCGTCGTGTGGACATACTCATACGCTCTACATACGAATTGAAATTTGATCAATCGGAATGAAGCGGGACGAAAAACAATTCTCAATTACTGATCTTTGTTGAATTTCACCTTCTAAAATTCGCAATCACGAATTTTTCTCCCACGTGCAAATTTGTTACGAGAATCTGATAGTTATTTTTTTTTTTCTGAGAGTCGATTAATGACTGATTTATTGAGATAAATTTCAATTTCTGTTTGAGAAGTTAGCGTAACTTTTTGGAAAACGCAACACACACGCGCATCTAATTAAGTAAAAGAAGATATCACTCTTATCGCGATTAAAAGTATTTTAAAGAGGAAAAAAGAGCGAGGAAGAGAAAGAAAGATCGACAATGGGGAAAGAAGCTTTGGAAAAAAAAAAAGAGAGGAGAGAGAAGCGTCACTAGGGGAACGCGAGATAGCAGAGAGAAATTGAAGGGTCGTCAGACCCTTAAATGCCGCTGCGTGGTGGTTTCGTAGAGATATCGATTTATCTCGTAGTCAGCTTTCCTACTGTCCTTGTCGCGCGTCAGTTTTCACTTTCTGCGTGAGAGACAGCTAAGAACCGTCCCGCGGCGATTTTCCTGGCGGCTTCATAACAAATTAAAGATGTTCTCTTTCACACAGATGTTCTTTTGTTGACATTAGAAATTAATTCGATTAATTTTAGAAGTCGTTTAATTTAGTCCTTACCTATAATGAGAAAAACCATATCTACATAATTGGGAAATATTTTTCTTATCTTGTTCTCCGCTTCTTTTTCAATATATATATATATATATATATATGACGTTTGTTACACGAAATAAATGAGCCAGATCGTACTTCGATATCTCGGTCAAAAGTCGAACTCGGATGTTTCGTTATGTTGATTAATTCCGTGCATTGATTTACACATTAAAAATATATTGCGCACGAACTTCTAACTTGTGGCTTTCAAAGTCTTATTTCTTGAGTTACTTATTGTTTTAGTTTATAGAGGCGTACATACATATTTCGTTGGGAGAGAATGATGTTTTTTGAAAATTTCTACGCGCGTAATGCCACTAGGCACTAAACCGCAATGTCAGGTAATGTCGTGACTCTTGACATTTAGATGCGGAAACGTTTCTTATATCCGGTCGGGGTATAAAGCTCGATACAGCGTTACGCGGAAATCAATGTTAAAGGGGACTTGCTGAAACTTCGCATAAGTGCTCCGCTTTGCCCGCGTCCTTTGAGAACTTCGCGACGATCAGTGTAATGTGACGAAATTCCCGAACCTATTATAACAACATTATCGGATTTCCGATCGCACGAGCTGCCGCGTTTACGGGCAAAAGCGAAATCATAAATCTCAAAATTCCGCCGAATACCGGAAACAAGTGGTTTGCGCGACGCGATTTTATCGTATTGCTCATCTTACCACATCGCGGAAACGTTCTCTCGCGATTACGACGTCATACACAGTAAAAAAACAAAATCGCGCGCCCATATACTACTTAATCTTGTGCCCATAATCTTCTTGCGTTACTCCGTTTTGATTATTACTTCACAAATAACAAATGCAAAGTATTGTGTCAATTATCCAACATTATTAATTTGTCAATAAATAACACAAATTTACACGACGAGTGTAAATTTAACTTGAAATTTAAAGTGAACCTTCTGAGACATGGTAAAATTAATAATTTTCTTTTTCACTGTGTATCGTGTACATAATCGACATAAGCGGTACGTTACTTTCGCCTACCGGTTTTTTGATAAAGTGTCGAGAGTACGAAGTCCTTGAGAAGTGTTTTCTTAAAGAAAGACGACAAAAAAGGAAAAAACAAAATGATCCGATAAAAAAAAAACGTGATTGCGCGCGTTAACACCTCCGATTCCAAAATGAAACCTGATGTAAGCGCGTCGGATTTCATTTGGAATCGGAGCACATCGCGCGCCGAGAGCATCACAGCGATGAGAAATGAATGCGTATTGCGTCGCGCGTTGCAATTTGTAATTATACCGCCAACAAGTCACGTCCAATAGTAAATCACTTTTGATGTGAGTTTAATTTAAAAAAATTGATCGTTAAACGTGTAATTTAAAAAAAAAGTAAAATACATTATTGTACTTGGTGTTAATTGTAAATTAAATATTCTCTTCTTTTCGTTCTTTTTAAATTGAATATTCTCTTCTTAAATAAGTTTAAAATCAACTTTATTTACACTCCCAAGAGAGACACAGTCAGTGTTTGTCCTTATCTCTTGCTCTCATTTATCCGCTAAAAAAAAAAAAAACAATATCGCGACTGCACTGTTTGCGTTGACAAAGCCGAAACTTGTTTATAAAAATCCGAGGAGATTGATTTTTTCGCTCATCGCGTCGCTCGGTTTATAATTGAACACTCGCATCCGCTCTATCTACCGTTAAGTCTTAAATCCTTGTTTTTCAACACCCTGTATAACACCTATAATGTACTTTAAATCCCAACGAGAGCGTATAGGCTCGGATCTATACTTAGCTACTCAGCTTGGCGAGGAAAAAATAGTATTCGGTACACGTGCACACACGAGTTATATGTTACAATGATTTTTAATGGCTCGTATAGACAGGTCGGTGTATGTAGAGAACCGACTTCTCAAGATGTGCCAACAGTGTTCTGCTTGCCTCTGCTCTGCAAAAAAGCACAGCAATTTCCGTTCTTCGTAAACGTATATAAAATAATCGTCAGAATTGCTTAAAAAAAAAAATCTTATATTTAAAATCGCGATTCCTTGAACCTTTCTCTCTCTCTCTCTCTTTCTCTTTCTCTGCTTCCCTTTCGTGCGAGAGAAGCGATTATCGCTAATAATAATACACGAGAGATGTTTTCGCGCGATCGACTCTTCTTGAAAAACAATGATCAGCCGTTAACACGGAAAATATATGCAATAAAAAAAGCTGATCGCAGAATCATCTTCTTGTCGAGAGGGGTTATTAGAAAAGAGAAAAGGGAGGAGAGAAAACGCTTATCCCGTGTGAGGAGGGCTCGTATTTCGCGGCCTCGGATTACAAGACTTGTATTTTTGTCCGGAATAAATACAAAGGGTGAGAGAATATCCGCCTGCGGTCAATTTCGATTGCAGATTGATTCGAGAGAGGGAGAGAGGGAGAGAGAGAGAGCGGCGAGAGAAAAATGACGCGAGAAATTTTCAATCCGGACGCTTACACATAACAAACTCTGAAAATAACAAACCAATACTGCGTGCCGAGAATAATCAAGGCCGCAAGCTTGCACTCTTGAAAATGATCACCTGTTTATGCAGAGTGTACGTGTGTGTGTATGTGTGCGTGTCACTATATCTTCGCGCTCGCTCGTAACTTCGTCTCGCGCATAATTTCAAAGAGTATTAATTGAGAGAATATCACGCCACGTACGCAACAAGAGAGCGGAAGCTCTTACAAGCGATGAATTAAAGCGCACGCGATCAGTTAATCGCTTTTTTTTTTTTTTTGGCAAAACCAGAGCCAAATAAACGACTCGAATTCAATCCTTTTAGTGTCACTGACGTATATATGTCATGTATATAAACAAAAATATCATAATGTGAAATATCACTAATACATACATGTGTGTATGACAGTTTTTGAATACAAGCAGAATTAATTTATAAACAAAATTGCAATAATGACTTTATGCAGTACATAATATATGCAATATGCAAAAAAGCATTCCGCCTCCAAGTCGTTATCCAAGTCGTTATCACGGGCCGCGCACCGCGTCAAACGCTTAGTTCTGAAGTGCTTTACACTTAAAAGGTTGAGAATGCTTTCAATATGCATAATATTTCTCAAGCAAAGAAGTGAAGTTCACTACGAGGTCATTCTCATATAGCAGCTCTCAATCAAAGTCTTCTATTTCGCGTTGCATTATTATTACTTTGTAGAACACTTAATTTTTTTTTTTTTTCATTTTTATTGGATTTTTCTCGACTCTCGGTTTTCCCTTTTTTTTTGTCAGTCCATTAACGGCGTTTACAAACGCGCTATTTTTCTAGCTTTTGCGAATAATTACACGACAATTGTGCAAACATCTGTGACTGCCACACGCGAATGCGAATGGTAATACTGCATATTTCTTCAGTGAGAAATAGAACGGGGTTTTCGAAAAAAGGGTTTTCGATACCATAAAAGGGTTTTATATACTTTTTTATTTGTAGAATATTTTACGCACAAAAGAAAATATTTAATAATATAAATACAGCAAGAGAGAGAGAGAATTAAAGAATTGAATTTTGGAACATATCTTCTTTACAAATTTCGGATTAAATAAAAATTATTTTTAGCAACACGTGTATAAGCAATTAGTCTTCACATATTTATTCAGTTTTTTGATAAAAAAAAGTGAGCAATCGAATATGTCAATGTGTTGCTGACTCGTCCAGTTTGTCAATTCACTTTCATGTATATTCAGAACTTTTTTCCAACACCTTGACATTTGCTCGATCATTTCCTTGCGTAAAAAATTTTGTTACCGCTCATAACTTGAGCTTCGCATTTATTTGACTTTCTGGACGACAGGCGTTCCACGTCCAATTTATCTCACACTTGACGGACTGGATTAAGCGACGACATGATCCAGATCTAGAGGAGATAATATTACGGTCGCGCTTTTGTGTCATTCATTATTATTCTATCACCCAAATCTTCGATGTTGATCCTGCGACTTGTGTCGCGGCTTGATGTTCCACATTGTTTATTTAGTCGAGTGAAAAGGGAACCCCGAAGTCGAGATTTACTATATTATATATGTGTCTGTTATATGCGAGAGACAAATAAAATAAAAAGTTGTACGCGCCGGCTCTTATATTGACTTCGGATTCACATTCATTATTTCATCATATTTTACTAGACAGCTACATTCCATTATTTCTTGTGATTTTAACTTCCGAGATGCATGTTTCCATTTGTCGTAACTTTTCAACACACAATCGTCATGTTGTATTTTCGAAGAAAACAACATTTTAGCGAATCCTATTCTTTCCAAGTAAAACTTTATCGGAAAAAACATGCAACTAGACAATGACCGCGAACCGCTATTTATACAGTTCGCGTATCTTTTTACCGAGAGAGACATCCGCCTCGTACCACATCATTTTGGGTCTTACTCACCATATGAGATGTAGAATGAAGAGAAAAACGCCGGGCACGACGAGGTCGTCGCTGCCGACGCTCCAACGTCGTCGAAATACTACGATACCAGGCATCTCTTGCGTCGTCGTCGTCGTCGCCGCCTTCGTCGTCCTTGTAGTCTTCCATCCAAACGAGCCGGCGACTGAATCTGCACAGGAATTACAACCGATAATCAACGACGCGCGAAGCGCATCATCTTATCAAAAAACGTTATGTCACACTGACCAATATTTTGAAGAAGTCAAAGTACTGTGATTTTTATTCAGATTTTTGTAAGTAAAAAACTAGAAATACTTTTTTTTTATATCTGCTGTTATAAAATAAGACAAAAATTACAAACTAAAGATATTTTTTTAAATGAAATCTCGTTGTCACACATGCGGTATTTTTCGCGCGCGTTCTTGAAAACAATGCGAGACTTTTCTTCGAGTGATTCTTAAAAAAAAAAAAAACTCGATTTTTTTACACACAAAGTACTTCAATATCTCTTTCAATAAGAAATGCGGGTTTCGATTATCGACCTGCGTACCTTACACGCGGATCACTGCGCGATGACTCCGACGATCGCTGGAAGTAATCGACGACGACAGTCGACGACGCCGTCGTCGGCGTCGCGCGTCACGCCGACGAGCGTTCTGATAATAATGACGATGACTTCGCTTGTCAGAATCGTTGTTGTCCATTCCTCAGCAGCTGTGCTGCCGTTCTTGTTGCTGCTGCTCACGACGCCGCCGCCGCTCGCCTCGATGCCTTCTTCTTGGCTTTCAGCGATAGCGTGCCAATGGGAAACGCGATGCCGCATCGTGTTACTCTCGATCAATTCGTGCAATTAACTCCGCTATCTACTGATAATGAATATCGGATAATCTTATATGCAATGTGAAATATATAGGAAAAAATTTTCGATGCTCAAAAAAAATTTTAAACAGTCTTGCGCGACTGTTCTTGTGAGAGATTATCAGTGATTTTTGCGACGAACGATTTTTGTAATTGATTCTACACTTAATATTGATAGAACAATACTGCCTTGACACCGTTTTGTTCTTCTTTTTTTGCAATTAAAGCGATGAATGTTAACTATCAATTAATATCAGAATAATATTTTACTCCGGACGATTTTTTCACTAGTCAGCTAATATCGAACGATTTTTTATGCAAATGTGAGAAAGAAAATTACGAGTGATGTAACTATCAGATGTGGAATTTTGAATTAACGTGATGAGATTCATACGTTAGAATTAATGACGAAGATATTAAATATGCAAAAAAAGCTATCTTCTTCAATTTAGATTACGCATTATTTGAGAAATGGCTCAGAGATACTTCGATTTTGATACCGAGATAGAGAGAGTGTGTTTATGCCGTTTAGCATGCTCGTGTTTCTGTTCTCGATTACGAATTCTCCGCCTTGAAGCGGCACCCACGCAAACGAATGAAGACTGCACGCGGCGGCAGAAGCAAAATTGAATATAGAGAAAGAAAGATAACGCACACACGCGGAGGAAGATCGCGTCGTCGATCGAACGCACATATCGTGCAATGCTAATTCGCTCTCTTTGCGCGCACATGTACAAGCGATATTGTCTAATTAAATTAACGAGTACATTTTGCATCTGAACCGCGAACTGATGAGAATGTGGCTTCGTATATCTGTTTTTTTTTGTTTTTGTTTTTGCATATAATATGAGATCATTTATTATTTTTACGTAAGTTGAACTTTGAAATTCAATGGGTTTCAATAAGATACGAAGTGCAAAGTAGCATGTGTCTATTTTTCTTTTTTTTTATAAGAATGTTACGTTTTTCTTGAAAATATTTTCATAAGAATAACGCGAAGAAAAACTATAAAACGAGGTCAGTTGCGAGCAAATAAAATGTAACGAATATTAATTAATTAAAACGTTACATCGAGACAGAAAACTCGTTTCGAACTCATACTTGATGATTCGTCTTCGGTCGCAAATAAATTAACAAAATCCCAAAATCGCAAAGGTAAACAATCAGTCTCAGAAGAGACAGCAAAGTGATAAAAAAAAATATTTAAAAAATCCACTAATTGCCCCTTACGTTCGTCAAATCTTGAAACGGGCGCTCATATGACAGAAGAAAAAATGTAGTAAGTCGTGTTAGACAAAAAAATTCAAACTTAAGTAATTACAAAATAAAATTTGAGAAAAGAGAGAGAGAAAGAGAGAGAGAGAGAAGAGAGGAGAATTAAACGAGCTAGATTTTTTTACGATAAGTTATATATCGATTCGAAATTTTCCTTCGCACGATGTCTGAAAACAACCATGTGAGTATAAAATTTAAATAAAAGTTAGTACTCAAGTAATACTGAAAACAAATTTTTTTAATATTCAACCGTTCTCTCTGCAGACATATATGTAATCTCCCTGATGTCCTAAAAAATTTAACGAACCACCTTGTCGCTTTTGATCATCGGTCGCGGTTCGAAATCGCAGCGCGTTTCACAAAAGGCACGCGCTTACCGTGGACAATAATAAACGTCCGAGGCGACGCTCGGCGTCGGTCGTTGTGACGCATCAGCCCCAATTATCGGGCGCTTTGATCCTTTCACGCTTCTTATACATATCTTTTTTTTGCACGCGGAACAACCTCTCGCAGAGGGGTACACGCGTAAACACGCTCTTTCTCCCGTTTTTTGTCTCCCTCTCTCTCTCTCCCTCTTTTTCTCTTACATATTTACATATCGCGAAATTACAAAACACTTGTGTACCTTCGCGCGTCGTTGAGAAGTCGTCGGCAGCCAGCTTCTTTCTTTTTTTTTTTTTTTTTTTTTTTTTTCGGAAGCTTGTCGAACTATCGAACTATCTGCAACGACGGCGGATAGTTTAAGTCACGGGTCGTCTCGAACGCTGCCAGCTTCAAGATCCGCTCGGAAACTGTGCGTTTTCCTTCATGTTTCGTTTCAGATTTCTTGTTTGTGAATCAAAACAGAGCTACGAGAGAACGGAACGATCTATATAAAACTGCGTACGTTGTAAATAGCCACGTGTCGAAGAGCAGCGTCACGACGCGTTCACGTCACTTATCGCGGGAGGGAGACATAGCGCGGCCGAACCGAGCGAACACAAACGACACGAACCACCCCGAGGAGCGCAACTGATTGAACCGTGCCGGCTCCGAGGTGGCACCCGAAACAGCCCCCCCGCGACCGCGTTGATGCGCCTGCGTCTCGGTGCCGGCGCCACCGTAGGTAGGTAGAAAGTACGTACTGTACATCCCGGGAACATTTCTTTCATTTTTTCCCTTCTTCTCCTCCTTTTTTTATCCGGATTACTCGAATCTGTCCAATTACGGCCCGGCGGAGTTGATTGCCACTTTGCCGTTTGATCGACCGACACGAAGAAGGGAAACCGTAGCCGCGCTTGTACAGAAAACCAGGTTCATTCGGATGCGGATACACCGGTAACGAGACCAACGAGCAAGACGATCATAAAACAGGCTTCCGGTCGATAAGCGCTGCTTATTACCAATTCGCCTAGTTTTGGGCAATCGGTTAATGAAATCACGCAGTACATATCCTGTAGTTCATGCAAATACGTTTTTCTTAAAACGAAGTTCTTTATTCTACTTGTAACAATGTTAAAAAAATTTTTTTTATAACTATATTGACAAAGTAGCAATTTAATAAATATGTGGTTTAAAAAAACTCTTGGTGTATTTGATTTTTATTTCAAATACAATCAACAAAATGGCAAACAAATTAATAATATATTGAAGAAAACTAGTTTTTTGAAGTAAACTAGTTTTTATTTCTTCATCGACACACACATACACGCATACAGAAATTATTCTCCTACGTCACAGAGAAGAAACGGACACTGGAAAATATCACTCATATCGCGCGTCGGTCTCTCGGCGACAAGTCTCGATAAAGCACACACACACACACGTTATCTTTGTCCGAATCGATTGGAACGACACAGTCGAAAATTCAAATCTCACTGGAATCTATTCCAGTTGGAATATATTAATGCACTTTTGGCAATTTAATTGGAAACCGCTTCCCTATCCCTATCAATCGGAACTGTATTTGTATATGTAACGCGCGTTACATTCGCCAAATAACAATCCGTTCGAATTTTATGTAAACTCGTCTGAAAAATGCACGTTCCAGAAATGCCGCGGATGAACGAAAATAAATTCATCGCGCAAAGTGTTTCGCGTAAATTTATCTTTAGCACTCACATTTTTTTCAACTTAAATTCTCTTTAAGTAAACTTTCCTAAGCTCAATAAAAATCCGCGTGTATTGCCAACGTTTACTTAACATGGTTTATATTATTTTTATTTAATATCACTCTTTTTTATATACGTATATAATTATTGTGAAGTTTTTAGGCTTTAATCAACCATCAAATTTGGCATTTAAAAACACCAACTTCGATGTTGCACTTATTCAAAATGAGGAGTAAAATGTCTTGTGTAGATTATTTATTCGAAAAATATAATTGTTTATGCTACAATATATATATATATATATAAAGTATAATTTCTATATATTAGAATATATTTTCAAATACATATACGATTTATTTTTAATATTCTGTATTTTCAGTTTTATCTTCCGTTCTAATAATTATTATTATTGCAAAAGTTTTGCAATAATAAGAGTAGATATACATATACATAAATATATGTATATACTTTAAAGAATATATATATTTTGTGATAAAATCTAATTGCATATTCAAAGAACAATGGACTGAAAGTCTGATAATTATCAAATATATTTCGTGACAAAATGTAATTGCATGTTTAAAGAACAATGGCAATGCACTGGAAATTTGATAAATTATCAAATTATCGGACAACCAATGCAAATACCGAACGTATCCATGGAAATAAAGATTTTTTTTTCTATGATCTTTCAAATTAATTTCTCGCGCTGTCGTAGTTCTTTACGTACCAGTCAACAGTCTCTTTGATCGCTCGTTCAAACGGTGTAAATTGAAAATCAGGCAAGTACTTCCGTAACTTGGCGTTACTCGCCGTTTTCTTGTATTGGCCATCAGCCGCTGACGTGTCGTATACCACCTTACCCTTAAAACCAAACGCTCGTACTAGAGTCTCAGTCACCTGTGCTATTGATATCTCCTGTGCCTCGTCCACTGGGAATAAATATGTTTTTCTCATCATATACTTAATGTTGATTTGCTACATGCGCTTATATATAAATACCTGACAATATAATAGGCTCCACAGAATCATATTCTCGCAATACCCAAATCATCAGTGTCGCTAAATCTATGCTATAGATAAACTGTCTTAAAGGCTTACCAGAGCCCAACACAGTGAACACTTTATCTTCCGTGTTTCCTGATAAAAGCAACATTAATAATCAGTTTAGATGTAATATCAAATAATAAATTCTGCACATACCATCTTTGCACAAGTCGTACAGTCTTCGCATCAGGCCAGGTATAACATGACTCGCACTCGGATCAAAATTGTCGTACAAACCAAACACATTACACGGGATTACGCTAGTATATAATCTACCATATTGGTCATAGTAGCCTCGGTTTGCGATATCTATAAGTCGCTTGGCGTAACTGTAGCCATAATTCGAAGGATGTGGCGGCCCATTGTGAACCTAAAATGTGCATAATAACTTGCTTCACATGTACTCATTGTACCAACAATAAATGTTTTTGTATGCAATATATATACCATTGTTTCATCGATTGGATAAGTTGTTTTATCGGGAAATATACAAGTAGAAAGACAAGAGACAACTTTTGTCACATTATGCTCATGAGCAGTTTGTAGAACATTGTCATTCATATGTATGTTATTTCGCTGCAAAGACAATTAATTCAATATTACACCTGATGGCCAAACACATATATAAATAAAAACGAGATTATAAATAATGTAAGCTACAAAAAGAATAGCTGATTCTTTAAAAATATTCACCAGAAAGTCCAGATTATGTGACATATTGTGAAAAAGTCCACCAACCATAGCAGCTAAATGAATGACATGTGTTGGTTTGTGCTGCTCGAATAACCTACGAGTATTCTCCTTATCGCTGTAAGTCAATACTTTCAATGAAGTAAATACAATTTACATTTAACTAGCGATCATTAATTCATTTAACTCACCATAAATCCGCATCTTTGGATCCAACAAATATCCACCTCTCATCTTCTCTCTTGTCGTGTTCGATGACATTTTGAATGCCTCTGCCAACGAGGCCTGAACCACCGGTTACAAGTACGATCTTCATCGTATCAAAAGCGACTCTCGACAATTATAATTAATCAACACGCAAACTCTTTTGAATAATTCTCAGTGTTCTGATTTCTTGTGCTATCTGTCTAAAAAGAAACAGAGATATGTCAAGATGAATACTGATAAAAGTACTTCAATAAATTTTTACAAATATACATGTATGTATATTTAACACGTATACATACTTGTGTCAACTTACACATGTACTCAAATAGAAAATTTTATATTGATGATTATCACAGAATTGTGTTGCTTTTCATCGAAGAATATCTTTACATTTGACATTGTTTTTGATCCAGTGTTCTCTGCATCCTAAGTCGATTTTCTGTGGTGATTTTTTTAAGGGTTAGTTATCGACTGAGAGAGCAAATAACGGAACTCCTCCGTACCTGCAGAGATCTGTCCAATTAATCGCGGTACATACACATGTATATAGATTTACCCAAGAAAAGCCTCACTGCGCCATAACAACAACAACAACAACAACAACAACAACAACGCGAACTCGTATATTTAATATTCTACAATAATGAAAACATATTACAAAAATGTGACATAGTATTTTCAGATATTAGGTGTAAAATTTACAATTTATTCCTTTGATGGACTAATTCTATGTTTATGCCTCGGTTATGTAATGCCATTGGGCAACAATACTGCAACGCGGGTAAGATTCACACTTTTAAAATATGTAATTTAGACAGAAGAATGATTTCTGACGTAGATGTTTGCAAAACTGAACGACAAAACTTTGGATCTATGACAAAAATTATGGTCTATGTGACACGTTCTGTGTTTTATTTGTTAATGACAATTTACAATAATGTATGAGTCGCAAATATTTTTCAGACAAGAAAACTATCATTTGACGTAAAAGGTAAATCACCTGTTCAAAGTAGCGTTCCGGACAAACGTCAGTTTTTAACTATAGCAGCTGCATTACCAATTTTGCCAGGTGCACCAGTACCTCCTAAACTATCTAAGCGTTCTTACAATTCATTTAGGTAATTTCTTGTGTAGGAAAAAGTAGAGCAAGACAACTGTCTTATTGAATGAACATATTGTCTCTGTACATCAAAGTATTCTTGCACTCAAATCGTTGTTATTGATAGTTCTGCTGGAACCCAGTTTGACACTGAACATGCAGAAGTTGAAAGATGCAATGTGGTCACGTTGCAAAGGACAGGAGAAACGAGAGCAATTGTGGCATCAAGAACTCCTGCCGAAAGAGAAAAGAACCCTGACAGAATATGTCTCGATAGGCGAGGTCTGACAACGTTCCCGAATGTGATTGGGGAACCAAAATTGCGATTACTGTCCCTTCAGCATAATCTTCTGACAAAGATAGAAAGTTCTAACTTCTCCCAATTGACAAAGCTTGTGTTTCTCGATTTATATGATAATCAAATAGAAAAACTATGTGATCTTCACTTTTTGGAAAATTTAAGAGTGCTTTTAATAGGAAAGAACAGAATAAGAAGGATCGAGGGTTTAAAACAACTTTCCAAATTAGAAGTCTTGGACTTTCATGGCAATCAAATTCAGCAAATTATCGGTTTAGAAGATTTAACGTCACTGAAAGTGCTGAACTTAGCGGGAAATAATATTAAGAGCATAGGTTGCAATGATTTTCAAGGTCTGACGTCGTTAAAAGAACTGAATTTGCGTCGAAATAAACTGAAAAAACTGTTGGGATTTGGTGAGACGCCACAATTGCAGAAATTATATTTGAGTAACAATGACATTCATAGGCAAGTATTTTGAGAAGTAGTATTATAATTCATTAGTAGAGCAAACGTGATTATTTAGTTCAGTAATACGTAGATACAAATGTTTGCATTTTTTTGCCAAACTTTTAATTTGTTTTCCACGATACTCATAAAACACACGTGAAAAATTCAAAGCTTTGGAATATCATCTCTAGAAATATCTATAGTTTCTTAGACTTAATATATTAGACCTACACATCTGTCGCACACGTCACATGTGCACTCACACACGTACACAGAAAGCTGCTTTTAAGCTTTAAAACAATACTCGAGTGATTCTTCAATCAAGGCCTTTCAGTAATTTTGATGTTGCAGAATTGAGGATATGAGTAGTCTCGCAAAGGCCTTACAAATTAAAGAAATAACGATAGACGGCAATCCGGTGACTTTAAATACAGATTATATCTCCTTTCTCGTGTCATATTTGCCAAATCTGCAACTGTTATCAACGATGCAAATTAGCGAACAGTTTCGTAGAACAGCAATGGCTTGGAGATTCTCCAAGGAACAAACCAATTCGGCGTTTCTCGATCTCAGCGCACAGGTCTGCATGAACGTACGTAGAGAAGAAGTGATATCAAACGCTAAAACCAATTGGGAACTTCTCAGATCCAGAACAAAACTTATCGCCGACAGTGCGAATAAAGCGACGAGTAAAGATCCGGGCAACAATATTAACGTACTTCACGCGCAGAGTATATCGAGCAAATTCAATACTATAAACTCAAAGAGTCTGGATAAAACTAAAACGAAAGGTTTTGGCAGTCTAACGTCGATAAATGAAAATGTGGAAGCGAAGAAAATACACATAAAAAAGAGAAGCAGTTCAAGCGACAATTTGTTTAAATTAGATGACGCTAAATCATTTCCTCTGGAGTTCAAACTCCCGCCTATCTTGGGCTCGATAGTGGACAATTTAACGAGCGGTAAATTGGAAGATAGATCACTCAAAGATAGCAAAGAGAAAATGACGATGTTCAGTGACAATGAAAATACGTCCGACAGCGATTTAGACAGCTCGGAGAGTCATGAAAGTTTGAAGAGTGGTTTGAGATATCACTTGTTCACCGCCAACGGTTCGTCTGTGGATTACGACAAATCTGCCACTTTTAAAAAACTGTCTCTAATAAATCACACTTCATTCGCCGCAGAAAATAATAACGAAAATCACAACAACGAAAAACATCTACATGCTAAAACAGCTGTCACAAGTGAAAAGTCTTTGAAATATTCTGACGCGATAAGCGAAAATGAAAGTTTGAGCAATAAAGTGGTTGAAGAAACTAGCGGTGTAGATAGTTGCAGCAAGTCGTTGTTGAGTGATCTCAGCAGTTCATCGATTTCTAAGAACGTGGGTTGCGAAAAGTCTCACGACAAGGACAGAATCAAAAGTGCTCAACCAAAGAAAGTGGTGTATTACAAGAGCAACAGAGCCGCGACCGCTAGAGCGAAATTTCGAGCGTTGGCTTTGCCGAGTCCGCCTCCTCAACAGGCACCACCCAGAGAAAGGGAACAGGGTAGGCTGATGTTTTTCTAGATTTTTGGTCAAATAGACACATTTCCGTAAGTTTGAGTGAATTAATATGACGTTTCTATTTAGGCGGGGATTATTTGATAGAAATTGTCGGTCGATGTCTGAACGTTTACGGCCAAGGCGCATTGCGCTTCATAGATAGAACTTGGGACACCTCGAAAGCTCAGGACGTTAATGTCGTGAAATTTAATTACGTGCAATTTAACGATGTGGCGAAAGTTTTAAGTAAACTAAAAACTAGATTTTCTCACGCGGAACATTTTGTATTTAAAGAAACTAACATTAGTCTTCTCGGTCAGCTGAATGCTTTAGCCGAAGTACAGGGATTGACAAGCATACAAATAGACGCAGGAAATCCTGTTGTGTCCAAAGATTGGAAGACGTACGCTATATTCCGACTAGCTCATTGGGGACTCACAGTTATTAACGGCAAAGAGGTAATCTGTAACTTCGCGTTCGCAAAAAAAACAAAAAAAAAAAAACAGGCAAATTAAATTTGCATTACGTGATGTCACATAAGTGCACAAAACGAATCCGCAATCTTTCTAGATCGCAGCCGAAGAGATCGAACTTGCGAATCAAGAATATGCCGGTCTTATAGACATAGTAATATGTTCACTGCCAGACTCCTTGTTACAACCTCTGTTGCAAAGGCTTCATTTGGAAAAGGTGCAGAGACAAAGCGGGGAGCAAATTACTGCCAAACAGTTTCTGTTCAATTGCGATCCCGCGCTTCGAAGCGTCGTCGCGAAGGAAGCGTTACAGTGGAGAAAGGGAAGCGTGACACAGGTATTTTGAGGAGGAGAAAATATTTAAAAAATCGTATATCTTTTCTTATAAGATTTTTATAAGAAGATTATTATATTTTAAGCTATATTTTTTATTTGAAGTCGGGGGGTGCTTATATAAATGGCAATATGAACGCGCTCTTTTTCTGACTACAGAGTGTTTTTTGCAATTTGTTTATAGGAAGATCTTATCTGGCGACACAAAGGGAAAGTGCATTTGCTAAATTTGATTAATCTCACTGTAAATGCCATACACAAGTTGCAAATTCTAGAGAAGCAATGGCCGTGCGTTCTGTACGACGTTATTTATAGCACTCTGTCCGATTTTTCGGAAATGAACGCGTACATGAAACGTTGCAGCTTAACACTCGAAGGCAATAAATAATGGTAACGTACCTTAAATGAATTCTTATCGTGATACTTGCGTGAGGCACGATTTTCGACTTGTTCGAATTAAGTAGAAGTGTAACGCTGTAATATTATTATCCCCCTTTTTCCCTTCGTTATCGTCATTTTCACAATTTTACTGAAGATATACAATTGTACACCGACCAAAAATCAAATTTTATATTGTTTTGTTCCATAAATGTATATTGAATATATATATATATATATATATATATATATATGTGTTTGTGCTATAGAGTTGATAGTTGTGTAATAAATTCTATACATAAGCATTGTTAAGAGTGTTTGTTTAATATATAGACGTAAAAGATGCGTGTGTGTAAACTGAATGAGTTAAAGTAAGATCTTTGATTGAAACAATGGATGTGCCGTGGGGACGTCTCGTCCACACACAAGATCTTGCTTCAACATTGATGTGAGAATCACAGGAGCGTTTTCGAATATATCAAGAGAATGACATTACATATGTGCGATGCTAAACAAATCGATATGCTTGTAAAGAGTTTTTTTTTTTATTTGTTCCGCATAAAAGTTTGTTGATCGAATATCATGATTAAAAGAAATATTGGAATATTATTTCGTGCCAATGATGGATTCTACGCTAAACGATATCGGCGTTTTCTTTTCTAAGCAGGATTTATTATTCGAAGTGGGACAGTCCTGCAGAGCTTCCGTAGAAATGAAATTGTCCAGTTCTCTGCTCGCTAGATACGATTGCGTCACTTGATTGAACCACGGTATTGTCGGATAGACAGAATGGAGGGACTGTACTTTTAGGGCGGGTTCAGCTTCCTGCTTCTGATTGCATCCGAAAGAAGACAGAGTCAAGAGACGCGGATGCGGCGACACTGAAAGATGAAAATAATTGTAAGTAAGATTTCACACACGCATTTTTCTTTCATATTGTTAAAATATTGAAAGAAAAAAATAAATGTAAAAATTAAAGAATTGAAAATCTAAACAACAAATTCGCCAAGTCACACACTTGTTAAAAATGTTTTAATTGACAAAACCAAGTATGTATTTCGAGTACTCACATGCGTCACATGATAAATTATGCATGGCGTTTAATCCGTAAAAATCTTGCGTCACGCTGATGCTCGTCTGCGTGAAATGTAAATGATGCCTCTGAAAGTTCTTGTTTCTTCTGCCGCAGACGGTGTCCGGCTCGTCACATTTTGCTTTGACGCAATAAGGATTCGCGATATTTGTCGACACTTTGTTCGCCAGAAGATTGTCGCCTTGCGCTTGCTGCTGCCTGCGTAGAGCTACCTGCGCCGCCATCACCCGCTGTCTCTCGACTACAAGCAGGCAGCAAGGACACCGACAATCCTTCCAGGCGCAGGATCTTTTGTGTCCCTTCAAGCCAGTTATCACACCGTGATTTCGACATCTCGCGCACTTCGGACTTCTCAAACGTTGCTCTATGCTCGAGTTCAAGCGATTCGACGTGCCGCCACCACCACCGGTTTTCATCCTGAGTCTTATATCGTCTCGAGAGACATGTATCTGGTAGCTGGATTGAATGTGTCACTCAGCTGGATATCTCCAAGTTTGTTTCAGCGAGTTATTACGAAGAACATTTTTTTATCTTCCGAGAGTTTTTTCGAATACGCAGTGGATGTTAAACGCACAGATCGTTCCGTGGAGAGCGCGCTACATCACATGTAGCGGTCTCTCCCCAGCATATCTAGAAGATTGCGCAATATCCACTTGTTGTTAGATTCGAAAACTCGTTGCTTTTTCGAGTTAATTATACTTGAAACATTTTCTGATAATTCTCTCTATTTATTTTAGAGTTTGTTCCTCGTTATCCATATTATCTATATCGTTTCCGGTTTTCGAAGCGACGTGAGTCACACATCGATCACACTTTGTGCGAGCGAAGAGATTTTTGTTTCACAAAACATTTTCTCTACTCGCGTACATATTTTTTTACATATATATGGTATCTTTCCTCTTCAAAATACGAATCTCCTCTCGTTAAATGTTTCAACACTTGATTACAGACGGAACACGCAATTTATTCGGATTTGTTTCGTTCGGATTAATTGCACTCGACATACTCGTCTTCACAGATGCGTCGACTGAGCCTTTGGCGACGTGTTCCACTGTGTAACCGTGTGGAAGAGATATATACTTGTAAAAATATTTCTTGGCTCCCGCGCGCGAGGGAGGTGTCTCGTGTGTGTGTCTCATCTCCTCCTACCGATTCAAAATTATATTTTTAGAGAACCGAGACTGCTCTCATTGGCTCGCGAACCAGATTGACTCCGCCGCTTTCGTCGGCTTCGAACCAATGAATCACCACGACGTTTCGACTCTCCTCGTCTTCTTGGTATGAATAGCTTGCGCGAAAAAAAATCTCTCATTTACGGCTTTGGCTTATTTACACTTAGGAGTTTTCTTTACAAAAGAAAACTTTACTTCGCCGGTTAACTTCATCGCCTCAAGTCCGACACACGCGTATGTTTCAAATTTAAATTTCAATTTGAATTCACATGCAAACTCTTCGAATTTAAATCTTCATTGATCCCAAGTGTCGATACGAGTTTAATTCATTCACTTGATCCTTTCTTTTCTCACATAAAATAATTTATATACATGCGAGTTTTTCGTGTCCGTATGTAGAGATGATACATGTTGTTTGTTCAATCCTTTCTCTTCCTGTTCGAAAAAAAAAGAAGAAGAAACCGCACACGGCGACGCGCAGCGCTGAAATCGATGCGGGATGTTCTTTCAGAAATAACATTAAGTACGCGGGATGTTGACCAGGTGGTTATCGAAAAGACGACCCCGTGCCACTCATACATTAGAAAAACATACTCGAAACTAATATTAACTGTGTGTTGGCAACATATCCGAGAGGATCGTATTAACGAGCTCTTAGAGTAAGATCACAGAAAGAATGCCATATGGTTGCAGCTGCTGGCGCGCAACGTTGTTAGTACAACGAGATTGTCTGTCTTCTATTTTTGCGGTGCGCAACACGCGACGCGTGTTGAACAAGGGGAAAAGACGCGCGGGATATTGCATCGCACCGTATTGACCGAATGTAAATGACGAATTGTCATTTCACAAAATGTCCGGTTAATGTAAAGCCAAACGTTGAATATCTCTCTCGACAATTTTATATCAATTTTCTCACGATGAAGTATACAAATGCGAGAGATCTATTCTATTAACTGAGACAAGACACTTAAACACATCGTTCGCGGTACAAAAGTCTCTCCTATACGTAACGCGGTTTTTGTTCGAATTTTTTTCTCCTCACTCAGTTAGACGAGTTTAAATTTATATATGTCAGTGGGCACACGCGTACCGTGAGACACGTACCGAGGAATTCATTCTAATGAGCGTGGAATGAAGGGATGTCATCTCCCCGGACGTCTTTTCCTTTTTTTTTCTCTTCGTTCCTCTTGTGCTCTCCGAGGGCAGAGAGTGTTGTCAAGACGGGCAAATATGTTGACAGGTCATTCAACATCCTTCGCGCCTCGGTCCCCGATGGAGAACCGAGTAGGAAGTACGTCCCGAGACGATATCACACTTTCAAATATTCACAATCGATAGTCTCACATTTGTACGTTATTATGGAAAAGCTGTGATTTCTGTAATTTTCGCGAGTTTTGATTTGCGTCACACACACACACACACGTGAGACGAAGAGACCGATCATCATTTGTTTCCACATGCAGTTGCTACGTGCAATATCGATTTCGAATAATAAGAGCGCAAATAATAATTTAACAGCCTGATCTAAATTATCGAATTGTGTTGTCACACACAATGCATTGCACGACCAATTTTGCTTGGTATCTCGGGAAGTTCATTATCATATCTACCGGGATGCTAGTTCTTTACGTCGGTTTTCTGAGAGAAAGGTGAGCATTTTTTATTTTCCGAGAGAGAAATGAGGAATAATTAATCAGAAATAATTGTGTTCTTCGTCCGGCAGTGAGAAGATTTGCGTGTGCCACGCCAGAATAAGGGAATTACTGAGGCAGGAGATCGAAAAGTAAGTCACGACGACTGGTCGTACGTACATGTGCGATATCAATTTTTAACGAACATGCGGTAAATATAAGCACGTTCGAGAAGCGCAGAAATCACGAATATAGATCGCGTACGGTTGGTGATCACAATCACAGAGATGATACATTAAATCATTACTACCATCCAAAGAGAGCACTAATTCCCTTACGTCCATTAGACAGCAGCGGTTTAGATGCAAGTGCGCGAAAGGGTAAGTTTTGTCTCTCGGCAATGTGTGTACGATACAATTTTTGTACATCCAATATATGTAAAAATTTAGAAGAAGTTTTTGAATTGTTTTACACTCGTTACGTGTGTGTTTAAGATATTTTTTCTTAATTAAAAATTAAAAAATTTTTCTAAATGCAATTACCATCGTTTTCAAAACTAATAACGCCATTATGTCCGCTATTTAATGCACGTATGCAGAATGCGAAGTAAATGTTATCCCTGCGGATGCGACAAGCCGATACAATTGTGAGTTTTTATCATTTATTTGCTAATGAATGAATTAATCGAATACAGAGATTACGATGGTTTTTTCTTTTGCTTTATTATCCGAATCGTATTACCTTGCAAGTGTAGCATTACTTCATCGTTCAAACGTCAAAATTATTCACTTACATAGGCTGCAAGACGACACGGCGATTGCGAATGAACACATCATACGTGCTTGCGCGGGAAGTCGTTGTTGCGCCCGAAGAAATTCTTATTGAAAGAAACTACGGTCTTTTTTTCCACTCCCAATTATATGAAGAAACATTCATATTAATTATATGAACACAGACGTGTGATTAAGTTGTAGAAGATGAAATTATTTTGTCATTTAAATTCAAAACAATTTTGACGCAAGTGTTGAACCGTATTAAATTATTTTTTTTTCAAACTTACATGTACACACATACACGTACATAAGAGAAATATTAATGTCAGTCAAGAATAGATCGAAGCGTATGCATACGAGCTATGCCGACCCATATATCTTACGCATATTATTATGCACAATAATAATATGTAATCTGGCGATAGACAGCAGTTATGAATGTACACGTGTAATTGGCAACCATAAGCGAGTTACACACACTCTCTCTTTCTCTCTTTCTTTTAGCAAACGTCTATGAATAAATTCGACATACAAGAGAGTGACATGCCTGGACGCACGTTTCGAAAATCTGAAACTCGATTAATACGTGTCCCATCTGTAGGTGAAGAGTCTATAAGTAGATTCTGTGCGCAGACATGAGAGAGACAGAGAAAAGGAGAGGAAGAGAAAGAGAGAGAAATAGGACGTCAGTCATATTCCTATATTATTTATATTGACCTGAAAGACGAGACTTCTACTACGTTCTGCTAACGAGGTGACCATTTCGACTGATGCGTGTGTGTAATACTTCTTCGATACATTACATGGCGCACATGTTGCCGATTGTACGAATCAGAAGTTTTCGTGTTAACATTGTAACCATTAAATAAAAAATAAAATCACGCAGAAACAGAAAATATATTCACACATGTGTTGCCGCGCAACAGAGATCCGATGTTTTTTTTTTTTTTTTTTTTTTTGGAAGTCTTCTCGTAAGTTTCCAAGTTTTTGACGTGTTCGTTTCAGAAAATTTGTTTTCTGTGCGATCCTTACGCGTTAATCTACGTGAGATCTCTCTGAATGGCAGGCTTTGTAAGGAAGGACGTCGCAGCTGCGTCTCTCGCTTCTCATATTTTGCGCGCATTCCAATGAAATAAAACAAGAAAGAGAGAGAGAGAGAGAGAGAGGAGTCGGCAGGGGTGGCGACTCAAGTCAAGAGGAAATATTTCGAAATGGGAAGATGTTAAATGAGCGAACTGTCCGACTGTCACTCTGCTTATAGTACTTAGTTTCTCGGTTTCGCTTCACGAAAATGTGAGTTAAAATGTGCGATTCCGTGAAAATACTGTCATAAATTTTAGTCGAAAATATCTATATATATATATATATATATATATATATATATACACGTGTGTGTAACATTTTTATTTCACATATCGCGAAATTGATATATTTGTCTTATAAAGTTGCTTTGGTATTACATTTATTTCTTTTTCACGTTCTATCTGATTAATCCAAACTAACAAACCAAATAGTCCGTTATTTCGCATAATCGACCGCTGCGAAAACATTGCTCGATCCATTTGCAAGTAACAATTTTCGCGGATGATTGCAAAGTTTTCGCACGTTGTCTGTTACTCGTAGCGTCGGTTTCGTCGTCCACAAAGACGTGCGTAACGGTACCGTCAAGTTCGTCCTTAACTCTACCCAACATGAAACGAAATTTGAATTTCGCACAGCACATCGGATCGTCAAAAAATCCAATTACGTCTCTGAACAGCGAGTAAGGCGACGCGTTTTCATCGAACAATTCTTCGTCCAGTTTCTTTTCTTCCTCGACTGTACACGCAAGCTGAAAATGCAGTTAGATTCTGACATGTAAAACTGAGAGAAAGAGAAAATTGTGAGAAAAAGCGTTTTTTAAATTACCGATTTCGTAATTTTATCGAATGAACGTTTCAAGCTCTCTTCATTCGCATCAACGATGAAACTGTCATAGTATTTGTCATAAGTGCGCTCAAGTCGCTGGCTCGTGGTGTTTCGACTGCATAACAATTCCCACGGTAAGAAATCAACTGGCGAAGTGTAGTCGGACTGATTGGTAACGCGATCAAACCAATCTAATGATACGACGTCGTATTTTCCGCTATTTATCACATCCCTTGCTCGTATCTGAAAAGACAATTTTTTCTCCAACAAAATGCACGATTAAAACAATTGTTTCTTACACCGCGATTTCTTACCGTTTTGCTATTTCCTACTATCACGCAGAAGGTGGTATTCATCGGATTCTGAACGATCTTCGCGCTGTGCTGCCGCAACGTTTCTTCCACTCGTTCCTTCGTCAGTTCGTCGGTGCCGTTTATCACGCAAATCTCTTTCCCGTCTAATAATCGCGTGAGTGGTGTTACTCGTTTCGTACGTTCGAACGTTGCATTTCGATTAACTGGTTTTCTCAACTTCGAGGTCGGCATTTCGTCGATATCGTCCGAGGTGATTTTTCGCTTGGTCAGCTTCTGGATCACACCTTCGTCCTGTAATTGATGATTGAATCTCCTAATTGTACGTAAGGATGCGATCGTGTTGTTTTTCTTATCACGTAGCTTTCGCGCACACGTACTTTGACCAACGACAAGAGTTCCGACAGTGTGCACGAATTGTACCACGGCTTGTCATCCCTGACTCTCGTAACTCTGGGAAATCGCAGGGAATATCCAGTCGGATATTCGCTGCTGCGCACCATCTCGGTCGCACGTATTGTGAAGATCATCGAGTGTTCCGGACAAATCCACAAATCCGGCTGACACTTCTGCAAGAAGCGAATCGTGCGAGAGAGGAAGAAAAACGCACATACATGTCTCTTACACAAAGATATACACAATCTAATGCAACAATCGCACCTTAGGGCCCGTGACATTTTCGGGACGTTCCTTGACCCAATGCGGTTCAAACTTCGTTTGGAGGTCACGCAACATTTCGTTTCCAATTCCACTGCTCACGGATACGACGCAGAGAAATCGCATCGTTGGATCTTCTTCGTGACTCGCGGCAACGCCCATCATAAAACTCTTAACTCTTCCCGTACATTTGCCATCCCCGTAATAGCCGCCGAGTACAATCAGATCCAAATCTTGTACCAGATTCTCGGAATACTGCAAAAAATATCTCAATAGCGCTCGTTTTTCTCTCGCAAAAATCGATAGACGCCTAAACACATTTCTTAAAGTTTTAATGTTCCATATATGTTCTGCTTTATATAAACATCTTTTCTAATTAGACCCGTATATTTGATACCTCTGCTTTTATCTTATAACCGCCGCCACCATCCCGAACGTTTGGCTTATACTTCATATTACATTTTTTTACAACGAGTCCTTCATCATCGTTATCGAGACACTTCTCGAATTCTTCTATCAATTCCTCTCTACGAAAGAAATTCACAAACGCACTGTCTCATTATATAAGAATAAACATAACTGAAAAATCTAATTTCTCAAAAAACATTCTTCAATTTATGAAACTGAAGATTTAATTATTTTATTTAATATTCATATTTCTTCACCTATTCGAAATTAAAGTGGACCGACATATGATCAGAGAACCTTCTTTTTCGGTAAACACGTTGTTCAGCAATTCCACTCTATCTTGATAAGGTACGTCGTCAAGTAAGACGTCGTTGTGCAGAATAATATCGAAAACGACGAAGCACGGCTGATAATGACTCTTCTCCGACACCCTTTTCACGTCGAAGTTCATACCCTTACTACCGAATTTTTGTTTTTCCTTATGCCAGCCCATTATTTCCCCGTCCAATATAAAAGAATGACAATTCGGGTTTAATTGTCGTGCAAACACGCTGGTCAAGAAACCTATTTGTGTATTTAAGAAATATAAATAATTAAAAATCGGAAGTAATTCAAAAGTTAAATGTATAAATGTGTACTGCGCGCGCACACACACACGCGCTTTCTATAAATTTAATATTCTTCAATTGATTCATTTGATCAAGCTGTGCGAAAAAAACCAAGTACCGCAAGATTCAGTTTCCCCGTAGCCAGGATTCTTCGTGATATCGTGTCCTTTCCGCGTGAAGTACTTATACCTTCCGTCCTTCATATGGAGCTGCAGTCTCTCGCCGTCGTATTTAATTTGCACGTAATACGATTTGTTCTCATTCTTAAATATCTTTTTGCTGTCCTCGATGCTACATCTCTCCAGGAGCATCGGTGCGAAATGCGAGAATATTTGTATGTTGCATTTCACTTTAGCTCTCGGATCGTGAAATTGATCGCAAATCTTGCGCAAATCCTTCGTCACGAGAAACGCTTCGTTCGCGTCCTGATGATAAGCTTGAAAAAAAAAAAAAAGAGAGATCGATTATAATCTCATTTACAATCGCATTTTTCTTGACGGGAAAAGAACTGTATTCGTACTCTCCAATATCCTTTGTGTTCCAATACCGAGTCGCAAGTCTTTGAGGACAATTCGCGTTATCCATTTCATTTCGAGCCCCGTGATCTGTCGGAAGAGTTCTCGAAAGGTTTCAACTTTTTCCTGCTTCGTTTCATCGGATATGGTGTCGAGAAACACGTTCACCCGTTCGATCGTGAAACCGGTGCTCGTTTGCGGTAAACGTTTCGCGAGTAACCGATAAGCTCGGTCAGCGAAGTCATTCTCGGTGGCTTTAATTGATGCAGAGGCTATAGGTTCTCTAAAATATTGAATTTTTATAATATAAAATTCACATATCTTTGAGGGAGATTTCATGTACGTACACACACATCTTCATATGTGCGAGTTAAATATGTTTTCTTTCACAAAACATTTTGTTTAAAAAATTGATTGAAACGATTTATTTATCGTTGCAATACTGACCGATAATTTTTAAGAGCTTTATAATTATCGCTGGTTTTTGGAAAGCCAAATACATTGGCGTAGACTTCTGCCAGCGAATTTTGTCTCAAATCGTACGCTTTGCGTTCTCGTTCGTGGCTAGGTAATATCAATCTTACAACTGGATACAACGATACGTTCTAAAATTGAATCCAATAAATGAAACGCATGAATAACTTAATTATGTACACAAGTACGTGTCACAAAAATTACATACCGATTCGGGACATTCTGTTTTCAGTTTGTTGCTGATATTTCGACAGTTGTCAATGTACGTTTGCAAAAGTTGCGTTTTCTTTTTAGGCTCACGTGATTTCGTAATGTTTTCCAAAACGTCGCACAATTGTTTAAATTCGAGCTTAGCTTCCAAACTAGTGGCCATCTCTTTACCTTTAAAGAAAAATCTTTAAATCAGCCGAGCGATTAAACTTGGACTTTCTAAATTGCTTGATACATAACATCTTCTAATAACATTCTTTATCACAGTCATATCACAATGTTATCAACTCGTTATCAGATGATATATCAGAATAAAAAATAATCATGAAACGTTCCGAAGAAAATATAATTAATTCATCACCAACTGATTATTAATTATATTTTACCTTGATCTCAGTTTTCTAATTGGAGATGTTTAACGTCAAATTTGAATTCCGTCGGCGTGGCCAAAATAAGACGAGGTCAGAAGTAAGAACGAACATGTATCGTAAAAAAATTAAATTTATTCATATATTGCGTAAACAAAAATAACAACAATACAGTATATACAACACACTAAATAACAAAACTAAATAAAGACGTTCTTTCTGCGACATGTTGTTAATTTAAATTGTAATATAATTCTCGAGATACGTTCTAGCTAGAAGATGATTGTCAGACTGCAAATAGATGAGATGCAAATTGAAAGCCGCTTCCTTTCTTAGATCCAAAAGATTCGCGTGCTGTTTGACCAGATCGCTGGGTTCTTCATCCAATACCAATTTGTAGAAATGTATCGCAGATGGTAGTAAACCCAGCTGATGAAATGCCCGTGCCATATTGTAGTTTGCTTCTTGTTCGCCTTCTTTGCCACGTAATTCCGCGTATTTCTTGAAGAAGGCTAACGCTAAATCAAACAAAAATTATTAAATATTATATTGTATGATTTTTTTGCGTGCACTTTATCTTATCATGTTACATTTTTTAATCGTTAGTGATAATTATTCAAACAAGCTTCTTATTCTGTTGATTTTAAGATGTTTCAATATTTTACATACGAAATTATTTATAATCTATAATTTTTACATTTCTACGTATGTAATTCGAATATATTTATAGTTACATACCTTGAATCACAAGTGGGGCTTTTTTAGACGCTATTCTTTGACACGCCATTTGCATTTGTGTAACACCAATTAACAATGCCAACAGTGCACTAGGTGCTACTTTGAACAGGGAAACGTAGCTATTTAAAGCGTATTTGTACGTTCCCGATACAAGACAGTTGTTCGCGTGCATAATATGCAAATAAGAAAATATATCGTCTCTTCCAAGTAAACGCATTATGAATCTGTTATGTCTCAGATCTTCCGCCCTTTGGATGATGATATTTAATAAATTCCACACATTCGGTCGATGACAGACACGTACGAATTCTCGCACGATGTTGTAGCCGTAGAACGAGTCCTGGTTGTGAATGCAAGAGAGCAAACATAAGAAAAGTATGTGAGAATTTCTCTTTTTAAACCTCTTCGATGTCAGAGCGGTGAAGGACAGTCTTTGAAAGAAACCGTATTTTTTCAATTGAAATGCTAGATTACACATCTGTAAAAACAATTGGAATTCCTTCTGTTCGCTTGGCTTTTCATTGGCGATAAATATCGGAGCGTTTTCGTCGTCCAACTTTTCGCCGCAATTAAGACGACGAAGTTGCAAATTCTCGAGTCGTTGACGCACTCCCGCCGCGCGTGCCAATGAATTCAGCTCGATCTTCCTTCTTACCTTGACGCAGTGTCTTGAGAAAAGCAACATTCCCGACGAAAAATATTCCTCGTATCTTCCGACTTTATAAAGCAACAAGGTTCTCTGATAAATCACATCGGGATCTAATTCGTCGCATTCTGGATTCTGATAGAGAACCTCTATCGCATTGTCGTAAAGTTGTTTCTTCTTATAAAGGTTGGCAAGAGCCAATCTCGCGTCTAAATGCTGGGGCGACAACGTCCGGACAACCTCGTAAGAGTTTATGGCCTTGTCTATGTCATCGCAACCGACCCAGCATTCCGCGTGTCTCAGCCAAACTGCGGCCAGACTAAACTTCTGACTTTTAAGTAACGGCTCCAACAAAACCAATGCACGCTGATACTCTCTCTTACCCATAAACGTCTCCGCAATATCCAAAAAGAGATCTCCGGATATTTCCGGATTCTCAAGCACAAGAAATCTCGAAACAAGTTCGTCCGCTATGCAAATGTAATTCAGTTCAATGAGAGTTATGATACACTTTGCTTTCAAATCGACAGCCACATTGTCCGGAATGTTGCAAGATTCTATTTCCCAAATATTTTGGTTTGTTTCCTCACTATCGACTGTGTTTTCCTGCTTTTTATTATCTTTATATTGTATCTCAATTTCTGTATATTTGATCAATATGCTTAAACATCTCTGAAATTGTTTCAACACTATTAACAATTCGGTCATAATATTAACTTCTTCCAATGTGATCACATTGGAACACTTGTCGAAGACCATCTCCATCACTTCTAACGCCATTTCGGTATTGTCTTCCTGTATATAATGTTTGATCAAAACTTTCGCATATTTCATTATGTATTCGCTATCTTCAGATTCTAATTGATTAATCAATTTCGTATATGCTCGTATGTAAGCTTTTTTATCACCGTTCAGCACTTGAAGTTCCGCTCGTGTTTCGTATAAATTTATATCCTTTGGATTTGCTTGAATAGCTTTCGAGTAACAAGTTATCGCTTGCTTTATATTATTGGTTTCTAGAGATTGATTAGCTAATCTTATCCACTGATCGGCATTTTTCGGACTAAGATGCGCGGCTATCAGCGCAAATTGCAATGATTTTTCCGGCTGATCATTTTCGTATATCATAGCTAGTGTCTGAAAGGGTTCCGGAGCACTTGGCACTTGTCTAAAAACAAACAATTGACACATTGCCAAGGAATTACCATACAACTTTTTTTTTTGTAGAAACATTTACATGTATTTTATATCAGCCTGTGATATTTAAAAAACTCGCCTTATGATTTCCATACATATTTGCTCCGCCAGACTTGCCTCTCCTTTCGCAAATCTTAAATTTGCTTCTCCCATCAATCCTTGCAAAGCTGTCGGTAGAGTGCGTCTTTTTCTTTTTTGACGTACCTGTTGCACATTGCTTGCTTTCTGTGACTTTTGATCAACAATTGTTTGTATAGTTTCATACTCTGTTTTTATATTATTTCTAGAAACACATTACTGAACATTAGTTGAGAGAATCTTAATGAAACATATTTGTTTTTATTATCATACCTGATATTATCATTTTCTGTTATATCCAAATCTACATTTTGATCCATTCTGGATGAATATTCACTAAATGTTAGTTCTCCATTTAAAAATTGCTTTGTCAATTGATGCTCTTCATCTGCAGTTAACAATATATCTTGATCTTCCATATCCTTAACATCTTTAGAATTACATATTGAAGTCAACTTATACTTGGGAATAAGTTCCTTTACTTCTTGTATTTGTAATGTTTTAACTTCAACAAATTCATTTATATCCACATTCATTGAGCTAATAGCATTTTCATCCAATTCTTCTATTATCATTGATGGTAAATTGCTATTATCACTGTTAAACAAACTGTTGTCCACAGTTGAGTGCTCAAATTCCACTTCCATCATGTCTTTGTTAAAATTATCCATTTTGTTGACATCTACTTGATTTGCATTGAATCCCACTTGTTTGATGGTTTCACTCTTCACTGATGTACAATTATAAATATTAACGATTATATTTAAAAGATCATAGAATAAAGAAGTTATTTATCAGCCTATTAGGGCTATAAATTGTTATTAAGTGGTTTAATTGATTTTCAATCGCCTTTAACACACCAAATACTATTATATGAAAAATAAATATTATTATAGGTTAAGTTAAGTTTTGTTATTACTGCATGTAATACATCATAAAACCATGAAGAAACAATTCTTTTATATATTATTCTACATTTATAAATAAACAAAATAATCTTTCGTACCTTCGCTTCGGCTCAGTTTTATATTAACTTGGTCTGATCTTACGTCTCACGCACACAATATTAAGACTTCTGCACGTGACAACTTTCAAAATTAAATTCTTTAATCTTCACTTAAATCTTCACTACCTCATATTTCATGAATGTGATTGTCTGATTGTCGAACGATCGGATTGGCTAACAAATCCTGAGTGTGCCAGTACATACTGGCACCCTGAATTGTCAACAGCTTACGTTGATTTATTGAATCTAAAAGTAAGAACTAATCACGTTCGATTGCAACAAATGGTCGCGTTCAGCAGAACTCAGCGCTTAGCAAGCGCTTTGCGATTATTGCTTGTCATTAGCATATACTTTTATATTTCCAGCGGATTTACAAGAAGAGACCAATCACAGACAATAAGCGTAAAGCGCTGAGTTCTGCTGAACGCGGCCAATGGTTAAAAACACACAACAGAGAAATGTTTTGAGTTTGTCCTGCGCGTTGCAGTTTGTCTACTGCATATCGTTTAAAACAAATGTGCGGATAGTAAAAATCGATTAACATTTTCAGAAGTGTAAAAAACAAGAGAGTGATATTAACAAAAAAGAATCTATTGCGTCTAATCCTATTATTGTAGTATTAATCTAATAGAATTTTGGAACAGAAATTAATCTAATGCAATCTGATTCTAAATAACACTTTATAGATTTTATTGTGCATGCATTATTTATCAGGAAAACATATATATATATAATTACTATAAATTTATTTCTTAGAAACTGACACATTGACTTGCAATTTTAATTTCTAAGAAATAACACTGACTCATTTAGTGAGCTAATAAATATATATAGACAGAGATATGTAGATAAAGATGTTGTAAACATGTTATGTAGTATTTTTATATTTGAGATGTTATATTTTTTAAATATTTTTTAACAATAAAAAACATATATATATTTTGTGCTTGCATTGAATATTAGTAAAGTAATACGTTAATTACAGGTTGTTAATTTCAAGATTAATTTGCATATTCCATGAGATAATTTGACAATTTCAATTCAAGAATTACAAGATGGACTCGATTCAAGATAATGAAGACAAAGGAAAAGATGTGAAGAACAATATACCTTCATTTAAATTACATGATCCAGTTACAGTTTTAAATACAAGCTTAATGACAACAAGTGATAATTGTACACCAAGTTGCAATCAAGACAATAGTTTGTCGTTTGTAATATTAGGGAAAGATTCAATGGATGCGGAAGCCCAAGCCTCTTTGTTAGCCTCCTATGTTGATATTCGCCAGAAAAGCATGTCCATCGTACGTATTGCAGTTTTGTTTTATTGCATTTCTTATTCTTCACTTATGAATAAAAAGCTAAAACAAGATCTTTTCTTACTGTAGGATTACAAATCAATGATTTCGTCGATGAATGCAGAGGAGATGCAACAAAGACTTACCGAAATATTGCAGGAAAATGTAAAACTGAAAGAAACATTGAAACAGAATAATGTCTTTTTGATGGAAAATTTCACTAAGTTGATGTCATGGCAAGAAGAAGTAACAAAAGTTCATGATAGCCATAAACGGAAATTCTCAGAAACAAAAGAATTAATTAAACATCTCAAAAAGGAAAATGCTGAGCTGAAAACTAAACTCGCACACTTGCATTATACTGACAGCATGGGATTTGAGGTACATAGACATATGTCTCGATATGTCTACAGTTTTAATTGTGTTATGAATTTATTTTATTTTATTTTATTTTATTTTTATTTTTTTTAGGCAATCAATAAATCTGATAGTCTCACAGTTTCTCATGCTTCCCAAGCGGAAGAACTTGAGCAGAGCATATTAAATCTTGGTGAGACAAGGCTAAGAGATTGTAGTCACGTAACATCTAAGCAAGCTGAACAGCCGCATAACAAACTGGAATCAAATGTAGAGAAAGAGTCGCAGGATGCGACAAAAAAATTGAGTTTTAGTCAAATTTTTACGGAAATCGCAGGAAGTCAGAAATGTTCAGAAGCATGTTCTGCGAAGGATGAAAAAATTGCTGACTTGCAGAAGTCCGTTGCTCTACTTGAACAAAAACTGCAATGTGTACGTCTCCATGTAGTGACACTAAAATTATTTTCAGATAAAACCATATTGAGAAATAAAAATCTAAATTATCTCGATATCTTTTACAGACTTTTACTCCGGTTCATCTACCAGATTTGACGGATTTGTCGACACCGAGTCGTCAAAAAATTACACAAATTACAAAGCAATATAACGATATAGTACAAGAACTAACGGAATGTTTTACGGCACAGATAGAACGCTTTAATGTTATAGAACAAATTTTAAAAGAAAGTGCCGATGTACTTTCAATGCTTGATGGTAAATTAGAAGAACAGTTTAACGATTATAAACAAAAGCTGTGCTATTGTCGCCAACAGTTAGCCGACGAGCAAGTAAAAATCATCACAGATAGACAGACTTTGATTAAATCACAAAATCAATTTCACAAGATACTTTCGGAGTATAAATCCATTCTTTATGAATTGGAATTAACGATTGACGAGAATGCAAAATTGGTAGTTCTGAGGGATAACACGGCGCGCGAAAGTTTGCAAATGTCAGAGAAAGTAGAGCGCATGAAGCTCGAGGAGCGATTGTTGCAGGAAGAAAAAAGCACTTTTGAACAAGAGAAGGACAGTTTGAAGGAAGAAAAATTGTTACTTGAACAACAAAAACAGAGCTTGGAAACGGAGCGGGAGTCGTTTTACAATGAAAAGAAACTTCTGGCGCAAGAGAAGATCGGGTTGAACGAGGAGAAAATGTCTTTGGATCAGCAAAGTTATTTGTACGAAAATTCAAAACAAAAGTTGGAACAAGAGAAAAAGTTATTGACTTCCCGTTTCCAGGACTTGGTGGACAAGTCGAATAAGATGCAACAAGAACTTGAAAGGACGAATAAACAATTTGCGGAAGTTTTAGAGCAAATTACACAACGTGTGAGTATATGAAAATGTTAATTTACTCGTTTTTTTTTTTTACCATTGCGCGCTTAAACATGTATAATTTTTTATAAACAAACATATAATCTGTACGTTTTAATTTACTAGTAATTTTATTAATTCTTTCATATACAGACGGAAGAAATTGTTGTGTTGAAATCGCAATTAAAGTTGTACGAAGAAGATTTCGAACAGGAAAGAAAATTAAAAGAATCGCTGTTGGAGGAGAAAAATAAATTAGAAAAAGAATTGCAAAAGCAAGTGGAATTTAATAAACAATTACAACAAAAGGAGCCGGTTTTTCATAGATATCCTAATGCGTCGAAATCATTTGAGGACGAAGTAAGGAATATGATCACTTGATCCTTGGCTTGTTGTAGAGAGATAATAATAAAAATTAAGTTTAGTGTAAATCAGTGCGTGGTGTGCGTCATTGCTTGCTTCTTCTAAGTCTTTTGATTAAAAAAAAAATTTAAGTTTTAAATATTGCATAATATGTATATTTAATGATTATTAGAAGACTACAGATAGAGATAGTTATATTAGTACAAGAAACAGACGAAATGTATGTTACATTGACGTATCACTGACGCAAAAACTTGTCACTTCACAGCAATGTGTGTGTTTGTCACGGACATATTACTTTCTAGAGATGACTTGTTGTAATAATTGCATGCTAAAACTTGATTGCAGAATACTTCCTCGACGAAGCTTCAATCGTGCCCGAAGTGCGAGATGCAATTTTTGAATTTGCCGGCTTTGTTGAATCACCTTAATGACTGTATAGATTGATATGCCTTGATCAAAGGACAAAAGTAAGTCTTTATGCCAAAGAGTGAACATTTTACACAATGGAACTGTCAAAATCACGCGCAACAACACAAGTTCTCATAATGTTCAGGTTTTGTCCACATGCGATTACAATAACTATTGACGTCTGTCAAGTTTTTGTTTTTTTTTTTCCACGAGTTATCGAGCATTCGTTCTGCCTGAATCGTCGCGAATTCGACGAGACCAGTTCTCGCGCACATGTTCTCGCCCGATCCATGTGATTTGTGATTGTTTACGTAAATCTGTTCTTAATTGCCCGTCGTCAGTCGGAGTCGATAGTTGCACTGTATCCAGGTGGACATCTACGTAGAAGACTATTTTCAGTTCAAATATAGGTTTTAATTGTATGTTTTAACATTAGAATGACTTCATTGAACAAAACTACATCACATAACGGCGCTTCTCTGACACTGTAAAATATGTGTATATATATATATATATATATATATATACACCACATATACATATATACATAGATAAAAAAATATATATTTTAAAAAAGTTTTAACAATAGTATTGTATGTAATTAATTATAGATAAGTACAGAAAAATCAACATGCTGAAACTGTTGTCTGTTAATTTTTACGATTTAATTTCTATACAAGCCGAATGTTACACAATGTAATTGTATGAAAATTCAATTTATTAATAAATTTAACATTTTAATCATCATTTTACATCAGCCTTTTTCGACTCATATAGAAGTAAATCTATAGATATTAAATACAAGAAAAAAGTGTCTCAATCCTACCGTGAGATCTTCCTAGATTCAGTAAAGATGAAATTTACCTCGGCAACTTTCGAGCCTTCAAAATTTTCTGTAGTCGTCCTTGTAGAGCTAAATCGGAATTGGCGAATCCCGAAATTCTGCTCAATTTTGTATTTATTGTAAATGCCGAACCACCCTGCCCACACTTTTAGACATGATAAAAGAAGAAAGCTTCTTCTTTCTTTCTTTTCCTTTCTGTTGAATTAATGGAATTGGTTGCATTACGATGTCTGGAAAGATTTCAGACATCTCAGAATCGTTTAGTTTCTTTCCTTGCCATTTTCTTCTCCATCTTGCGCTGTTTCTTTTCGCTCATTTCAGGTTGTTCTGGTGGCTGAGCAAAGAACCATGGCCCCAGTATCTGTTTCCAGAACAACCATCCACCTCTCAATGGCACCTGTAAAATTTTCATGTAAAGGAGATAAAAAAGTTCTATACAATATTTACAAAGTTTTATTTTCATTTAAACAAAATTATTTTGCATATATTTAAAATAAAGAAAGTTATATAATTATTTTTTTAATGTAAGATACTTACTAGAAGCCAAAAGAGCCAAAAGTAATTTGAAAAAAGAGATAGAACTTGCACTCCAGATGTCAATATAATTACATCCTTGACATGTCTATAAACAGAATAAATTTAGATACTGAACAGCAAGATCACAGAAACTGTGACATATTAAAGAAAAACAGAAAAGTTCTTACTCTCCTATACCACCTTCCATGTCAAGATCAACACCTGAATCTAGGAGCTGACCAGAACTGGAATATTTTGGATTCGCCATGTACGACATGAACTGGTAGCTTACTGCATATACAATTAAAGAAAATACCACTAGAACCTGTAATGATAATACAAGAAGTTTAATGTGTGTTTGGCAATTGGAACATTTAACCGAGAGAGTCTGAGAAACAAAACTTACTATTGTCAGTGTCGTGAACTCAAACATCACGAATGTCACACCGACGTGAGCAACCATTGCGCTTATAGCCATAATGGCATAGAACTTCAACGTGGAAGTATTATCTTCCATTATCTGCTTCGCTCCTTTAGTAAGTACTTTACCTTTCTTCACCTGCACAAAGTGATAAGTTTAGTATTTGGATGTAAAAATTTGTTATTTTATAATGTTATTTTCACAATTCCTACAGATTTTTATTAATGACAATAATATACACGTCAAAAAATTTTTATATATTTTACTTTATTTTTTTACATAAACTCAGCATAAAATCAAATCATAGAACGTTTCTTATGGAAACTCATATTTAAATATTACAATTAATTAATTAATTAAGAATAAAAATTGCGAGAAAAATATGAGATGCAAAAATTTGCAATACTTACTGTCATTTTTGCAGAGTTTTCTTTTGATCAGAAGAGTTACTTTAATGGAAAGTGAATGACTTTAAAAACCATTCAAAAACGTGGTGACACGTTGGATGACTAGACGACAACAATACATAGGAAGTCGTGGATTTAACAGTCACTTCTACGCCGCACGCGCAGCTCACTTCAATGGTGTGCGTACGTTCCCATAGTCAATTGGTCGATTGAGACGCGATACATCTTGTTTACAAGAAACTGAGAGTCTGGCATATTTCCATGGTTAAAGACCGGCATTGAATCGTTCCACGAGAGGGGAAGAAAATTCCCCTTCTACGCTCCGTTTTAATCTAGCTGTCAGCAACCGATTGACAGCCACTGGCAGCGGTTAAGACAGCAAGAAAGATACGTCGTACAGAAGGGGAGCTGTTTTCCCCTCTGACGGAACGATTCAGTGCCGTACATCTTTTCAGAATTGTCTGCTCGAGTAGACATTTATTATCAAATCAACAGTATTTAACGGCTTTCGACGGTATTTACAATCGATGATTCGATCTTGACAGGTTACTCTCGACGAGGTGTGACTTAATTTCAAATAAATTTATATCTCGGAGCTTCTTGCAAAGGTGAGCCTCGCACAGGTATTGATGTATGCTATTCATATTTTGAAAAGACCGTAATCATATGTAACATCCAAAAATTATTCAATAACTTCATTTTCTAACGCTGCTGTTTGACTTGCCAGAGTAATCCATCAACATTTCTTCTTGGTTTCCGATAGTTTTGTTCTTCTCGCAAGCTGAATGATAAATTCCTCATACCTTTGTCATCGACATATTTACATTCGTTATATGTCTGATCGCGTCAATAATGTGCGACGATTATCATCTATTTTCAATTTCTATTCCTCTTGTTGGCATAGTATAACAATAATACAATTTGTTAATAAAACGATTGTTGTTAAATGTAATCGAAAATCTAAAACAAAAATCTGATATTTTCGTTTATTTTTTATTCTACGTCGCGAACAAGTTATAAAAATTGTTTCTTATATATGTGGGATTTAACTGTATATTTAGATCATATTTTTGTTTTGCAATTAAAAAAACTTTGCGGAGTAATAAGTTGTAGTTGGTTCTCTCCACAAATGGTATGTTTCTTCATCGATTGCATTTTCCAGCAAGATGAGTTCACCTAAAACTAGTAAAGAAATTGCGAACAAGAAATCCTCTGCGGATGTCTCGAAGGACGTGAAGCCTGTAGTGGAAAAGATTTTTGGCGATATAAGCAAGTCTTCTGCGACCAAACAGATTCTCATTGGCAGTGCATCCGGATGGTATCTGTCTATTTGAATTCGCAATGTAATTACATCTATTCTCTGACTTGTCGTCTTGTACTAACTGCAAACACTTTTGCAAATAGGATAACTGGATTCGTCACTATGAAAGTAGGGAAGGTAGCAGCCTGCGCGGTTGGCGGTGGAATCATCATATTGCAAATTGCCACTGATCAGGGTTACATAAAGATAAATTGGGACAAGGTCAAGGACAAAGCTGAAAAAATAACAGACAAAGTTGAGGAAAAGATTACCGGTGAAAAAGCAGATATGATGGACAAGGTAAGAGATATTGTTGCAATTACTGTAAAAGATTACGTCATATTAGAGGCTCTTGCAAATTTTTACTGTCTATTTGAAATAGTCATAGAACTGACAATTTGATTTTTGATCCGTCGCTTATCATTTAAAATATTATTATAATCATTATTTTTATAGAGAATTTTCTTTGTCTTGGAATGTTTTCAATTTTTAAAAGATCTACCGTCATATTCAAGTATATTTTTTTGTCTTTTCAGGTAGGAAAACTCTGGAAAAAGAACTCCCTACTTGCCACAAGTTTTCTTGGTGGTTTCTTTCTCGGTCTGTCTTGGTGAAGTAGAGAATAAATAAGAGTAACTTTGAAGTTTTGTGTGAAAATATGTCATTTAGTATGTGTACATACTATTACTATTACATATACAGTAACTGCGCGATTATTACAGTGATATACAATGAATATATTGCTAAACTCTCCATATAAAAATAACATAAATAATTAAGTCTTCAATAAATGCTTCTGATTATAATTTTTGTATGATTTTCGGCGAAAGTTATAATAAAATTAAGCTAGATACAAAAAAAACAAAAATCCCTTGCCAATTTCCTTTCGATTACGACTCCACATTTACTGACGAAAATAATCGCGTTTCAGGTCGAGAGATACATCGACAAAAAGCTAGACAAAACTCAACGATTGCTGAAACAAGGAGAACAACGGACGCGACGTTGGTATCACAAGTTGGTCGGTATCGGGGAAGACGACAGTTTTCAGCTCCAAGAACTTCACTTCTTTCTAGTCTCGTTCGCGGCGGGTGTTGCGCTCGGCATTGCCACTGCCAAGTAATACATA
>QVNW01001423.1:0-22729 GCA_014825475.1 Pseudomyrmex flavicornis | reverse complement strand
ACACACACACACACACACGTTGACACGCACGCGCGCGAGACAGAGGCGGATTTATAATTTAAGATACGAGGGGGCGAAACGCAAATAAACGAATGTTAAAAAAAAGTTCCTACCGCATACTCGCTGATAGGTACAATTGTAAGAACAACTAAGAAACTAACAAAAAAAAACTAGTATATGATAGCGAATACACGAATAAATCGAGAGAAAATCGGGAAAGGAGACAGAGGAAAGCGAAGAGAGAATCGCGAGAAAAGTAAAATTTTTCTACTTTTGTTTCACACAAGACCTGTTTGTAGATAATTAATTGATAAGATGTAATAGAGCGTGATATACCCGACATCTCTATCCCTTTCCATGCTGTCAACATCGTCGACTATTCTTTCGACATATGCAATAGCAATATTATTTTATTCATTATTATTAGTATTAGTGACTTTTAGTAATTATTTTATTAATTATTATTATTATTATTATTATTATTTCATTATATATTTTGAGTTTTATTATTCAAAAATAAAAACGTCAGATATTTTTTTTCTTGTTTAATTTTCTGTAATCCTCCTCCTTGATTCCTTTCAGTTTGTGCACACTCGTAAAGAGAAAAGAACACGTATCGACGTGCATTACGTTAATTACCGGTGAAACATAGTTTCACGAAGATATCACAGTCTTTACAATCGCGCTAGAAACATATTTTTCTCCTACCGTCCCGTCATTTTCTCATTCTGTAAAATTTGTACATATAATTTATATAGTAGTCGATAAAAACACACAATATTTAATACACCAATACATATAATAGTGTGTAAGAGGCCAATTTACGATTGGACGGAATAAAAAGCGGAATTAAGAAAGATGCAAGAAAGATGTATTTAAACATTTTTACGTGAGTAGCAAGATCAATAATTGATCGTTAACTGTAAAATGAAAAAAAAGTTATTTGCATTCGTGAGCTACTTCGAGCAAAACACGTATTTTGTTACTTGCTATTATATACAAAACATTTCGAAAACATAATAATATAATTGTACGTACGAAGAAATGGGTAAAGAAAAGATTGTTTTTCTGCTTTTTATTTTCCATCCAATTATAATTGGTTCAAGAGACGATAGATGTTCACTAATTAAAAAGATGAAGCTACAAAGCTTCAGGAATATATTGACTAGTATTTGTAGAAATTTATATTTTCGACGTAAAACACACAATTGGATACTTTTTATTACGACGTATGCGAGAAAGGCCAACGTAATTTTACACAAAAATGTGTGCGCAAAATAAAGTGAATTTTTTAAATTAAAATTTGGCTTTCTTTGTGTATTGTAAAATATTAAAAAAACACTTATGAGGGTATTCATAAAAGATTGTCGTTCTGATTGTGTAGACATCTTGTTGCACATGTAAACGCTCCGTTATAAAGTTCAAAATTTTCTCAATTTCGTCAATTTTGCGCGTAACACAGAGTATCCAATGTTCTTGACGTCTTTGCAAAAGGATAATACAATATTATCATAGATTTTATTAACGTTCGATGTGTAATATGTTATCACGAGGCGCGTAATTTAATCGTAATAATAATGCACACGAAGAGCACGGTATGACAGTAAAAAAAAAAAAAAAAAAAAAAAAAAACGGTCGCAGCGATCGGAGACTTTGTTCAAACGAGAACAAAAAAATTCGTTTGACTATTTTGTACTAAGAATTATCGACTACGTCGAGCGATTATTGACGATGGTAATCGCAATTTGCGAGATCCTTCCGTCGGCGGAGACTGTAATAATAATTAAACAAATCTCTTGCTAATGTGTGCGTGAGTATGCCTGCGGCGGGTCGTCGTCTTTCATCTTTTGATAAAAGAGCGACCTTTGTGTAAGGGAAACCGTAAGGGAAACGGTCGAGCGAATGAGAGGGGGAGAAAAGGTAGAGAAAACGAGTGTGTGAGGAAGAGCGTGAGTGAGAGAAAGGAAGAATGATGTATAAATAAAACCATATCAATCGTAAATAGAGTTCGTGTTATCTGGATATACTATACAATATGACTACGATTATTATTTATCACAGTATGATTAGCGAAGAATATTGTAATTGTATAATAAACTGATCATATAGATATTTTTTTGTCGCCGTCCCGATATCTTGATAATTTCAAACATTTCAGATCTGAGAACCTCTTGACTGTATATAACTATGCACTGTCAGATTGTCCTCACTTTTCCTATCCTCACATAGTGTGAAGTGGTTCTTTTTTATAAAAAAAAAGACGCTTGGGTAATTTTTGTGGCAAAGTGAATATATTTAATTGTGTAATATCTATTGATGACATGTAATTACGATGTCACTTTTTAGAATACAAACATGAGAAACGAGATAATCGATATATATCGTTGCAAAAGATATATTATATATATTTTTTGTACCGATAAATAATATTACGTTTTTATCCTCTATTGATATATGATCACCGTCGATACGATAGGTCTTTACCATGAGGTCGTTATCTTTTAACGACGACGTCAGTCTTGGTTTAGTACAGCTGCGTGCCGATATTCATTGGCAGTACTGGGCAGTACTGAAAATCTATAACACGTGTGAAGTATAGATTTTTACGTAGCAAAGTTTGTTTACTTGCTTACATCTTTTTATACAAATTAAACAAAAAACCAAGTCTAGTAAGTTGATTGTATTCTGTTGTTTGCCGAGTAACAGTTTTTCTAATGTAAATCGTATTACAACCTAAACCTAACCTAACTTAACAAAATACACATAACCTGACACGTGTGCCGTGCGTTTGTAATGCGATTGAGTTCGTAATATTTGTCTTTGAATCAACGTAAATTGTACACAAAAAAATGGGCGGTTCGAAGAAAAAATCGCACGCACAGAAGACTGGGCCGGTGGACAACGCGTGGACGTTGAAGATACCGGAATTCAAAGAGAAGGATAATCCGCATCGTCTTCTCGAGGAAAGCTCATTCGCGACGATGTTCCCCAAGTATCGGGAGCAATATCTGAAGGAGCATTGGCCGCTGGTGCAGAAAGCTCTGGACGAACATCACATCAAAGCGGAACTGGATCTCCTCGAAGGTAGTATGACTGTAAAAACCACTAGGAAGACCTGGGACCCGTACATCATCGTCAAAGCGCGCGACATGATCAAGCTTATGGCTCGCTCGGTTCCCTTCGAACAGGCGGTGCGAGTATTGCAAGATGAAATCTCCGCAGATGTCATAAAGATATCCTCATTCGTACGAAATAAAGAGAAGTTCGTCAAGCGAAGACAAAGGCTCATCGGACCGAACGGATGCAACTTGAAGTCCATCGAGTTGCTCACCAATTGTTACGTTGTAGTGCAAGGCCAGACTGTGTCGGCAGTAGGACCTTATAAAGGTCTGCAGCAAGTGAGAAAAGTTGTGGAGGACACTATGAAGAATATTCATCCGGTCTACAACCTTAAGGCGCTGATGATCAAACGAGAACTTGCCAAAAATCCAAAGTTGAAGAATGAGAATTGGGAACGGTATCTACCCAAGTTCACTAGCAAGAACATAAGCAAACGCAAACAACCAAAGAAGAAGAAGGAGAAGAAACCATACACTCCGTTCCCGCCTCTTCCGGCAGAAAACAAAATTGATGAGAAGATAACGTCTGGTGATTACTTCTTAACAGAGCAACAGAAGAAGGAAAAGATGAAGAAGGAACGAGAAGCCAGACATGAAGAGGCATCGAAGAAAAGACAGGAACGCAGAGCGCAGGTGTTTGTGCCACCTGAGGAGAAACCTATTGAAAATACAACGGCAAAAGCTGATATAGATGTTGCAGAAATAAAGAGGAAAGTTCAACAAGGATTAAAAAAGCGTAAAACAGAATAATATCATATAAAATCTGGTATGTGTGTGCGTGCATGTGTTAATTATTCAAGTTGAAAATAACGTTTTGATGCTATAATATAGCATAAATATTGTATGTAACGTGTAGATAGATACGTGATATATGAAACAAGTTTTTTTTTATACACAAATATAAATTTTCAGAGAAATATCTTGTTGTTTTATTTAAAAAAAGACTCATTTTTTTATGTATAGTATCGCATTTGTAAAACATGTATTTATATAAGTATTTTACATTTGCAAAATAGACAAAGCAGAAGAAAAGTTGCAATGTTTAACATTTTGAAGACGAATATACTTATAGTTTATTGTGTACATTGATATATATATTGCCCATACAATAATAATAATTTTAATGGTTGGAAAAATAGAATATATTTGGATATTAAAAAAATTTATTTTCTTTAAGTGTATGATATTTTCAGCATTCTTTAACTTTTATTTTTGATTAAAGCTTTTTTTTTTATATAAAGATTTTAAAAGTACATAGTCTTCAATATGTTGCACCTTGCACGATTTGATGCAATGATTATTTTGAAATTCTATCGCAAAATTAGTTCAGTTAAAAATAGCAAATGTACTTAACTAACGGTTCTCAATATCGCTTTTATTAAACACAATATAAGTTTCAAAACTTCGCTTTTATTAAACAAAATATTAGTTAATCAGACTAACGCATTGGTATTTATAACGGCGTAAATGTTCCAATCAATGTACAGCGCGCGTATCTTATTTTAACTACACCACAATTCCTCGAGTACAAAGTTTCTTTCATGTTACTGGACACACGCATATATTAAAACATTGATGAATTTACTTGCTACCTTACAATTAAGATCGAGCTGTCTATTATCTTACAGTTTTGTCGATCTTGGAAATATAACGTTAGCTTATATCTATATTCTCTTTTCTTTTCTTTTATTTACAATATCATAAGAGAATATAGCTGCATATGTGTGTGTGGCGATTTTGCTTACGTGGGGAAATTTATGCAAGTATTCACGCTGTGATAGCAAAGCTATTTGAAATTATCAGGACGGGAGGAAGATAATGGAATAATTATTTACACAGCAAGAATCATTCCTCTGAATCGTGTGTGAAATAGTTTCGGAGTTTTGCACACTTGTGCGAATTTGTGCGTACACTGAGAAACAACTTGCGTGCCGCACAAATAGAACGGAAGTTTTCTTTCTACATGCATCGTGTTTTCTCTCAATCGATCGACTGCTGACGTGCGATTTAATTCCCATTAGTGTATTTACATACAATTCGATATTCCATGTTTCCCCACACTTCCTTTTGTTTATACGGCTTGTTAATTTAGATTAAAGTTTTTCTCTTTTAAAAAGAATCGATTTGACAACAATCGTTTGTGACAAGGAAACACACAGCGATACTCCGTTAGCTGACGTCAAAAGATTTATTTGCGGAATTTTAATCTTCTTTAATTAACAGATTTAATTGCTGAGCCGTTTTGATATAAAAAAAAAAAAGTTAAGTAGTTAATTAAGCTTCAAATCATTCTCCCGTCGCGAGCAAAGTTTGCTTTAAATTTTCTGAAAACAAAGTTCTTCGTTATCTACGTGCCTTCGGTGAGGCGAAATCCTTTAATTCCAATGTTAACTAACTCCGTAATTAGACTTCTCTTTCAATCTTACGCGAGAGCTGAAAGAAAGTCGAAATCCTTCAAAGAATCTGCAGCCAAAAGGAAGCGCGATAGTGATACGTAGGAATATGCTCCGCGTATACGTACATATTTACTCTATCTATGTATACATATTCTTATCAAGCCGGTATCCTGATTAAAGGAAAAGAACATTTTACTGACAACGCTTGTAATGATGCATTAAAAATCTGTAATTTTCTCTTTGTTTTGATTGTTAGAAGCAAGGCGAGATTATAACCATATGCGATCACATATGCTGTCGTATCCTTTTAACCAGAACACGGCCGAATCAATCGATCACATGAAATATCTACATTAAAAAGTATATTATTGGCTCCTTACGTACAATATTGATATCAAAAGAAGTTTAGATACTCTTAGCAGATCTTCTCAAAGTTAGCTAGTGTGAATATAATATAGTTGCCTGTGTATTATACAAAAGTTTATTTGATATCATTCTCTCTTTCTTTTCTCTCTCTCTCTCTCTCTCTCACTCTTTCTCTCTCGCTTCGCGGCATATCTATATAATTCAAGCGCGAAGCGACGGCAGTAAGACGTTATTATTATTGGAAAATACAAGTATACAAAAGACCGTGTCTGTGCTAATATAATATTGCTATGTTAATCGCGTCAACTTCCACACTTTGATTCACTTAAACACCTTGTAGGCGAGATAATGGATCAACGCGATGCTGCGTCTTCTCTTTAGATGTAACGCTGGAGAGTTTTCACTTGAAAAAAAAAAAAAAACACTTAAGTTCTTATTTCAAGAAGATTTGAAAACTTCGAATTCCTATATGAAAGAAATTAAAGTTGTTTTTTGACAAGAAAAATGGAAATAAAAAAAAATGAAAACTCGAGAACGAAATATCGATTTTGTTTATACGAGAATTTAAGAAGTATGCTACACATACAATATAAAGTTTGTGAAATTCTTCCATTTCTGCAAGATTATATATATATTACCGAGCTACAATATGTTAAATATGTTTACACACCCCAGTTCCTGGTCTTTTTGTTGTCTATTCGCACAACTAAGTAAATTTATACAATCAGTTACAAAAATAAGTCTCTTATTTTTTTGTGTGAATCGTAGCGCATGCTTTTGACGGAAAAGCATTTGGTTCAGCACGATCTCTCATTTCGATTGATGAGGAAACATTTTTTTTTTTTTTATCGGCGGATTGAACTGGGCCGTAACCTAAGACCAGATAAAAACAACTTATTATACATATATACATACATATGTATGTGGACTTCGTCTCTCGATCCGATAGCAACGCTAAGAAGCTTTTCGCGGATACAGTCGTGTGTGCGACTTGAAATTAAATATAGTTTTATCCAACATTCTTTGTTTTGTCGTCTCGTGTAAGCTTCTCCGCGCGGTTATTCGCTTGAAAACATAATCTCAAAAACGTGATGTGACAAAACCTAATATCGATTATCCAAAATATGAAGTAACGCCAGAGGTGTATAAAAGCTATGGCTTTCTTCATTCAAAAAAGTATACATAAATATATAAATAAAAAAAAAAAAAGAGCTGTCCGTTGATCGGACACGCTCAAGTACACACGTTTCTTAACAAATATGACTTGATTGTGATAGTTCTATTTATAGTTGTATTTTATCAATAATATTTATCAATAAACGTTTGATTGATGTTTTTAACGTTTAAACTTTTCAAATTGAAGACATAATCACAATTATGCGCAACAACAAGGAAACTCTTGATTAAGTAATGTAATTCTCAAAGAAAGTTGAGTTCCTCGAGACTAGTAACTGTATAAGCAAGTTTATTGCACGCTCAAATTTCATATATTTCGCACATAATACGAAACGTTAAGTTCTTTATATACTTATCAATCTCTTTAAATCTCAGAAACAAATGAGTTTTGTTTGGTTTTCTTTACTGTGTGCACTCTCTCCGAGGCTAACAGTGTGTTCAGACTTGCTTCCCAATAAAGCAACATAATTTTGTTCATGTTTTTCTTATACCATTCGAAAGATTGCGATACTGCGTAGGCAATTTTCGCATCATCGGTGATCGTACACGTTCCGCGTCTTTATACATTATCATTTTACTATAAACAATATTTTACACATCAATCGCGAAATTTTCACATTCTAGTATAATTTATCATTATAAAAGAAAGATATCTCATGATGATCTAATGTCGTTTTTTTAGTGCCTAAAGATGAAAAAGCGATGGAATTTCGATAGATATCGAAACTGAAGTTTATTGATTAGTATTATATGTATTGTATATAAAGCAGTCTTAAATCTTTTCCTACCTTTTTTTTTGCGTTTTCCTTAATATTACCACTTTTAGTAAGTCATTAGAGAATTTTTATAGATCTCTTTCATCCAATGACATGTGTTAACTCCACTTCATATAAACTGCGCCAAAAACTTGCAAGTCAGCTTGGTACAAGACGGGCTTCTTATCGATATTATTTCCGGGAGATCATAAAGAGCCCTATTTATTGTAACCACAGGACACGCAGTTCTCTAAGATTAAGTAACCCGGCCCAAATCGATCGATCTGGTCGCGCGCGGATAGTCTTAATTAAGTAACGCGCCTCTGACGCGATCGACCTCGGATAGGGCGATCATGTCGGTCGCGACGATTAATAGCGAGGGAGTTAGCGGATGAATGGCGCATTCACCGCAACCATATCAGCTAGTGATTGTGATTGTAGAGATGCCACCTCTGCGTCTCGGCGTTCGAATCGCACTTCTCCGCGGTAATACCACGCTGCGCATGATATCGGGAGTCCACGCACACGGGAATTCTGGAATGACGTATGAGACCACCCTCCAAGTGCCGCCACTTTTGATTCTCGCTGCCGTCGCAGATTTGCATCAGCAGCGTGGTGCCTTTCGCGTAGACCGGCAGAGTCAAGCAGAGATCGTGATGCTTGATCAGGCCGTCTTTTGTGAGACTCCATTCCTGCAAAAAGAAAAAAAAAAAAGAAAAAGTATATTACACGGAATACATAGTATATTTTGGTAATTACTTTTCGAATTAATTTCAGTCAAATAATACTTACTTGATTGCCACCGGTATCGTGACAAGGATAGAGACCCACGTTCCCGTCGAGAAGGTGGCCCATGCTGTCCAAACAGGCGGTACCCTGCTTCAGAGATCCTCCGGGACCACCCTCGCTCGTAGGTATAACCAGCTCGGGATAAACGTTTTTCAGATACCAACTGAAGGGCTTGCAGTGCAGTCTTCGTTTCAGTTCCATCCTGTCCTGGATACTTTAAACGCATATAATTACGCGTTAATTCGATATTAAATGGCACGATAAAAATTCGAGTAACATCTCTCGAGAGTTTAATCGAGAGATATTATCGCTAATACATTCGAACTTACTTTCCGTAAGGAATATTCCGTGCCAGTGGCACAGCGTTGTAGTAGAACTGCTTGTAATCATCCATCCATACTTCAGCGGCGCGTCTCGTGTTTCGGGCAAACACGTTCCCGCTACCTCCGGGGAACGAGTAGGGATGACGTTTACGGAATACATGGCCCACACGTGAGCAAGGAATAATCTCGAGGCTGCCACCGCATTGCCACACGCGGAACGATATTTCTAAAAGAAAGTTACGAACGCGCGCGCGGTGAGTACTAATGTGAGAAAAGAAGAAGAGCATGCACCATTGACATAATATATATATATATATATATAAACTTGTGTTTTAATTAATTTTATTTTTATTTTTCTCTGGACAAACGATGACACAAAACTGGATTATATTTTAAAATGTATACTTGCAAACTTTGTTTTAGTAGCGGTAATCAAAACCTTTGTCTTGTATATCTTTCGATAACTTATTTATATATATGTATACGTCAAAAACCGATATAACGTTTTTTTTTTCCTAAGAAGCTCGGAAAAACTTTTTTATCCCGTTCGAAATAGGTCGAAGTTATTTCGAACTTCGCTTCTGACATATATTGGTTTTCTTGCAGTGTTTTTCGCGAAGTTCTTACAAACTGCACACAAGATGGTAGTTTCTGTCAAAGAGTTCGTTTCTCTTCGTTCGGAACGTGTAGCGACAAACACAACATCTTTCTTGACAACTTGCAGGAATAATTGAATTTATGTCTTAGTGCGCAAGTAATCAATTTTTTTTTTAAAGAATTTACTGCGATGTCCGTACGTTTGCGGACATTTTGTTAAAATGTCTGCGATAGCAAAAATTAATTTAAAAAAGAAATTATTAATATTGGATGTATGTTTACAAATAAATAACCCATTTTTAAGCATTTTTACTTAAAAAAAGTAATTTAAAATTAAATTAATTTTTCCGCAAAAATAAATTAATTTTCCCGCTTTGTTTACATTATTCATTTACACATCTCATATATATGTATTATATGTAACGTAAAGCCGTTTACACGAATAATCCATAATTTTTCTGTGAGCTATCAATCAAAGATCTTGAATGTTTATTTGAGCAACCGTCGGATGTACATTGAGGAATAAGCTAATATTTGCGCGCGCGTTTTTGTTTCCTTTGCTTTTTGATAAAATTTAATAGAAAGTACTCATTAAAACTTGTTGAGAAATTATAACTTTCAACCCATATTGATCCAATAAAAAGTTTACTTTTCTACGCGAAGCGTACTCTCATCATAAGTACACCGCGCGTGCTTCGCGAGGAAGTTTTTGTAACGAAGTGCATCGACCACGTGAATATCTTCCGTAGCATTTATTAATTCTCTCGGGACGAGACAGCTTTGGCTTCAATGAATAATAATGCGAAGGAAAATAACGTTATTGTGAAATGATAAACTAATAAGTTCGCAAAAACATAACGTGTGACGGCAAGCGTGAAGAATATTCATACACGTGCGTGTATATGTGTGTAGAAATTTTGGATCTCTCATTTCCCCTCTGATATATACTTTGTACAAAGGGTAAAATTGTGTAACCGAATTGTGTGGCCATACCGAGATTTTCGCCGCCCCAAACGTCCATCTGAGTATCATATTTGCCGAGTTTCTCAAAGTACGCTTTGTTGATGACAAACAGTCCGCCAGCGATCATAGGGGTCCTAATGGCCTGTGTCGGGTCCTTTTGTCTCGCCTGTCGTTCCGACTGGCTGAGATATTCCCATTTAAAGACCAAACTCCAATCAAAACCACCTCTGAGATCAGCGGACGCTCCTACGAAATATAAGATAAAACAACGCGATTCGTTTATGTGAAGAAATCACATATAACGTCGTTGTTATTATTATTGACATCCTCACCGATGTATTGGAAAGTATCCATGCTGATTACATCAATTACGGGACACACCACCCTGGTTGGATCTTCGGCTACTCTTTCCAAGAGCGGCTCCAACCAATCGGCATTGCACTCGCAATGGGAATCCAAAAATGTGAGTACGTTCGCTGTGGCGGCATCTGCGCCGCGAACACGCGATCTCATTAGACCCTCTCTCTTTTCGTTTCTGATCACACGAACCTTATGGATTCTCGATAATTCTTCGCCATCTTCGGCTGCAAACAAATCAGTTTTCTTTGCCTTTTCGTGCGCGTGACATGATGTTTAATTCTACAGAGATTCACGTGATGTTTAATTCTGTTATAGTTTTAATTAAACAAGCTTTCATTGAAAATCTATAAAATATTGTTTTATAACACAATTTGTAGTTGCAACTTTTATTTGTTAATCAAAACTACATAGATTGTGAAAATACCGCGTGTAATTTCGATACTTTGATATCATAATTTAGTGACACGCTGTTTATAACAGTGTAAACGATGCCATTAATTAAAATGACAGATTGGCTATACGAGGCAACAACCTTTCTCTAGTGGTGTATTAAATGCGACATTAAATACAATAATAAACACAATTTTCTCTAATTTAATATATACATATAATTTACATTTTAATTATGATAAATTATGTTAAATGTTATATGAAAAGGGTTGTGTGTGCGTGTAAACAAGTTGACTAACGAGCTGTTCGTTATTTCTTTTTATATATATATGTATCGGTTTATATGTATAAATATATTTATTTATATATATATATCAGATTATAAATAACACACACACACACACACACACATAGCTTATTACATTTATTATTTTCACATTTCAGTTTGAACAATTACGATATTACTACTTTAAACATTTTGACTTTTTATTTTTGACTTAGAAGTATAGAAATAAATAAAAGAATGTCATGTAAGTAAATAAAATTAATTTCGCGAACATAATATTTAAATATAATTATATGCGATCTAAATAATAGCAAGGAACTTACGATGGTCGCTAAAATCATCGACTAGAATGATTTCCTTGATCAGATGTTCGGGACTTCTGTTCAGCACACTAAAAGTAAAAACAGTCTCTTGCTAGCTATTCAGTCAGTAAAATATAGAAATTCTCACATACAAAACGAACGACGTTGATATTATTGATAGCACGCTAATACATAATCGTCAATTGACATAGTATCGAGGTTTTTATCATATTTCTTCTCGCTGCAGAAAGAAAATTCAATTTTAAAAGCTCGATATGCCATTTCCTCTTCTGAATCACTCGATATATAAACTTTTCCAGTCGATTAACGTCGAATAAACAGAGACACCGGATTAAGAGAAGAACAGAAGCGCTTCGAATTGTCCTATTGAATCTTTTATCAAAGTTTCAAGGACTTCGCACCCTTTCTTCTCATTCGCTTACTCCTTACTTGAACAATCTTATGTTGTGCTGCCACTTCATTCTGTCGTTTAATTCAGACAATGTTCCCGACAAATTTGGATTCTTTCTTTCTCACAAATTAAGAACGTCCGTGCTGTTAAAATTGATAAAAAAAAAAAATCTGATCTTGTAATGATTTTTTTCAATAACGTGTAGAACTACATTAATTGCGAATAAACACTGAAAAAAAAAAACACGTTAAGAAGATATTTAAACAGAGGAGTTTACTTACTATCACAAGTTTATTATATCATAACATCTGTGAACTTTCACGGGAAACTTAAACATGACGTTAAATCGATTGCGACAATTTTCAAGCCGCATCAAGATGGTTGTGTGGTCTCGTCGCGGTAATTAAGACTTCCTTTTAATTTCACCGACCGACACGATAGGACCGACACTATATTTCCTGACGTCGCCACGTTATGATCTTAAATAAATTTTCCGACTCTTACTCGCCCCCTCTTTCTTCCGGCTCGGCGAGAGGAACTTCGAACAAGTTTGCTCTACCAAAAGCCACTTCCCCGGCAAGTAAGAAATGTAGTTCGTAGTTTCTTTTACTTTGCGAGACATCTCGCGATGAAAAAATATTTTAATTAACACCGAGAAAAAAAACAGCGATTTACGCAGTTGCGTCGTTTAGACGGAAAAAATGTGTTGAATAATATTTTCTTTTTATCTGTATATACGCCAACAATCCTTTTCAAATCATTCGATTCATTGAGGTTCATGAATTGCGTGTACAAGTGCGAGAGATCGAACGCGCGCGATGATACGACGATTAGAAAATTCCATTGCACAATCGTCGACTTATTTTCGGTTTGCATGAAGAATCTTCCTGTATTTCTTCGATTCGCATCTCTTGTCGATTCATAGAGGATGGATGATGTCGGTGCCGCGCGCGTATATATACGATCGCGTGAGAATTCGTCTATCGCCAATTACGTCGCGTTCAGGAATTTTACCGTGGAAGATATGAAAAATCTATATTCTATTTATTTGCTCTAGAAAGGTGCGCGAATGCTTATGTTTCTTATTTGAGGTTTCAACTTTTCACGTTTTTTTTTATAAATATAAGGGTCAAAGAAGAAATACGATTACAAAATGCACATGAAGTATCGTAAAAAAAAAAAGAGCAAGAGGATTTTTATCTATTCAACTTTGAAGTACGCACGGAAAATGTTGCTCCGCGTTTTATATAAACCGCAATTGTTTCAAACCTCACCTGACGACGGTTCTGAGTAGCGTGGAACGTGCCTCATTGTGGAAAGTAATTATTACGGAAGTCGGTGGTAGATCCTGTCTCCATTGTTTCATTCTACACCTGTAACGAGAAAATAGCATAAATTATAATAGTCGTCTGTGAAAATAACTAGAATATATTAGTATGTATTAAAAGTTTTCGAGTAAAGTATCCAATCAATCATAGACTTAAAATATCAAACAAGATGTGGTTTGTTTTTTTTTCAGTTATAATATTAATAAAATCTTTTTTAACAAACTCTAAAGATTTATTTTAAAATTATTTAATTTTAATTTGTAAGATCGAGTCTCTCTATGATTCTCCAACGGCGATGTTTTTTATATAGATTTCATCTTTATGCAATATGAAGATTTTTATGACATTTGCTAAAAAGGAAATATCGCAGATATTTAATTTTTAATTGCTTTTTTTTCTCGCGTAACGCGACATAAATATGCTTGAAAATGAGGAGCAAAGCGCATTAAAAACGTCGCATAAATTCGACTCAACCATCCGTATAACAACGTGAATTCACGTCATATACATAAATTCGTGCCACCGTATCAAAGACACGCCTTGAAAATTTTGTTAGTATCACTTAAAAGATACAGATGCAAAAAAAAAACAGATAGGCGCTATGATAATAAATTAATCGTTTCACGCATATTTCGCATAAACTTTTCTGTGCTTTCAAACAAGTCGATGTGACGTAAAGAGAGTGGCCTAATCGCGCCAGAAATGACGCTTAAAGACAGGAGAAATAAAACGACGGCGAGAGAAAGCTGGAAAACTGATCGCGCGCGTTCGAAGCATCGAGCCGACGACGCCAAGAGGGTGCATAAATGCGGCCAGAAAACGATCCCAATATGTCAGCCCCCTCTTTGCCGAGATAAACTCGCGGAACGTGCGTTGAATGCGGCTAGATGCTCCGATGCATAGAAGCGCGAATGCGAACTTTTTTATGACATCGCGCGTCAAACAGGATCGCGAAAGTTTCTTAGCCTCCGGATAAGAAACGGCTGTCGTCTTCTATAAGCGAGTCATCGTAGAATGATCGGTGAACGAGGTGACGAGTGATTTCACTTAGAAATTTGAACTTCCGCCCTTCGAAGATCTGCTCCTGAATAATCTTTATTTCTCAAGCAGACGACAAGCATTCATCATCTTTGAGCTATGAATCTTCTGATATTCCACAGTTTTATTAATTATTTTCCGCGAGAGAGATTTCATCAATCACGTTAATTAATTGCTATCCGCGGTGCGCGCCGCGATGATATAAGTTACTCTCTATCGTCGGAGACATCGCTCTCGTGATCCACTCAATTACTGCACGAGTCCAAAGTTTGATTCACCGTCCGCACTTTTATTCGCGCGTAATCAAGCCGGCGGACAACAACTTCGAGTAATGAGTAATTCAGATACTCATCTCGTCGCGCGCTTATCCTCCTCTATCCGCATCGTCGCCTCGCTTCCCGCGGGCGGTGTCCGCGGAAATCGACAAATTAATTCGGGAGACCATAATTCCGCATTAAATCCGGCTAGTCTCTGCGACGACATGTTTGTCGACAACGAAATTGCGCGCGCGCGAGCCTTAAAGCGAATCCGGCAGATGAGACGGATCATCCGGCCGGTTTAATTCGAAACTTCAATTTAGGATCTGCCCCGCGCGTTATTCGCTAAAGTGGATAACGCGCGCGCCCCGCTCGGTCAGTTCGTACGATTTCATCGGACGCTTGATGTTCCCCACGAGCACACATGTATACATACATTGTACACGCTTGCGCGGATTGATCATTGCCGGGGAATGCGTTGTATGTATATATACTTGTATATACGTATACAAGTGCGACTGCTGTGTGCAGCAAGTAAACGCAATTAAAACAAATCGATACCATCCTTGATCAAAATATCGCGTTTATAATTTGTGTAAAATATGATAATAAAAAAACCTTCGAGTTTGGTACATTAAACAGTTTTTTTTTTAATTAATTAAAACGAGTATCTACAGTGTGAGTACTGAAGAGAGAGAGAGATAGATAGATAGATAGATAGTGCTTTATTTATAAAGCGCTCCGGGAAAAGAGAAAATTCCCCTTAAGCGCAGAGAGAGAGAGAGAGAGAGAGAGAGACGTAGATGATAAACATTTAACGTGCGAGCGTAAAAGGAAAGTCGGGGAAAAAACATTCTTTTTGTTCATCGTAAATAATATTGATGGCGCAAAGTGTGTATATGTTTCGGAACAAAAAGTTGCCATTAGCGTTGACGCTCTCCGTGTTTAATAATATTAAGCCGATATATATTACACACCGTTGTAACATAACTGTTGCATCAACGATGTATCGCGCGCGTTATGCGCGCCAAATTTCCGGAGCATATGTTGTGTATATACAGCGAACGTACATTATACATTCGTTGTCCGGTACTACTTTAACTCATCTCGGTACTCGTGGATCCATTAGAGCCGCTATGTATGAACAGCTCGTTGCGGCGATTGCGAGCGCGAAGTCGCCGCAATCGCCGCAACGAGCGAAGTCGTAGGAACAAGTCGAGGGAACGGAAAAAGCGCATAAAGGACACGAAACGGAATTACAGAACGCCCGGCGCGACCCTTTGCGGAAATAGTTTTTCCCCGCGAAACTTCCGCATTGTATCGCGGAACCGCGCACACGAAACAGGATATTAAATTTTTAATCCGTCACCGGTCCATCGCGCGAAGTCGAACGGAGCTTTCCGGCATACGAGAAAGAAAAATCAAAAGGACGATAATCGAATTGGATCTCCTTCTCTTCGTAATTCAATATGCACACACACACACATATATATATATACTTCCAATATAGAAATGTACTCGATGTATTTATTATCTGATTTCGTGCTTCCCGTCATTCGGTATACGCGAGCATAATCGAATCGAGTGTCATCGACGTTTATTACGGCGATAAATCACATCATGCAAAATGTAAAACGTTACAATGACAGAGTGCGCGCGCGGACAGTAATTGATGCAAATACAAGCCGTTCGCGACGGCATATTGAATATAATGTGCAGCTATTCCACAAAGCACGCACATTATAAACTCCGCGACGAACCGCGCGCTCTCTTTTTTTTTTTTTTTTTTTTTTTTTTTTTTTTTTTTTTTTTTTTTTTTTATTATTATTATGTAATAGATGTAATATATATGGAGCGCGCGCGTGATTTTGCGCCGCATTGTAAAACGGCGAGAACGGCGCGCGCGAATCACGTTAGTGCCAAAAATCATGTTACTCTCGGACATTGCGCGCTCGCCGGATCGTGTTTTGTCCGCGAGTCCGAGCGTTAATTTCGGAAAATGCAAAAAGCATTCCCGTGCTCCGGGAACGAAAGCGCATTGCCCGCGCGGGATTGCGTTTCTATGAAATCAGAGTGCAGCAGCAGCAGCGTGCCTCGATTTACAGAACTGCTTGATGTCTCGAAAAACGGATGGGACGACCGCACGAAGTTTCAGACACACTGTTGTCGGTCAAAACTTTTAACATCTTCGTCGCTAATGGATTACATATGTTCTACGGCTATAAAACAACAAATATTTCACAAAGCGCTCTCGTAAAAAAAAAACTTTACTCTCGCGCGCCTTATTTTTGTTTCAACGACGAAAATTCCGTCCAATTGATTTTTGTAAAATCTATATATTGATGAGATAGCGAAAATAAATAAAATGAAAGTAGATGTTCCGGATTCAACTCCGTTGGGAGCCGAAGTGATATTTCGCGCAATAATTTCTCTAACTTTATTCATTAAAAAACAAAAGATATACGTAAGAGATTCCAGGAAGTATAAAAAACAATTAAAATAACAATTAAAACTTTAAAAATTGTGGTAGGGGCAAAATAAATGTTACAAGCGTCGCAAATAGACTTTTCCTGTTTTCGTGTTCTATGAGTGCCCGATTCCCCGGAGCCATTGAAGACACCGCTGATTGCTTTTCTATTTGTAGGTGACAGCGATGTATCCCGGAGGTGCGAAGCCGTTTGTGACTAACGAATTGCTCGTTTAGCTGCCACAGGAGACTTCTCCTGCACGATACGCTCGAACGGATTTTCCGCTGTTACGAAAATATTATTTTAACGAATTTACGGAACCATTGAGCCCAATGGCGGTTTGGTTGCGCGAGTAAGTATCGATTTTATCTTTCTCGCGCTTATAATTCGCGCACATAGCGGTCGCTATTTAAAAGAAATACCTTCGCGAGAAACGATGTTTCAAATGTTTAGTAATAATATAGCAGACGCACAGTTTTGTTTACAAACTTTTTTTAATTAAAGTTTTAAGTTTTTGAGTTGAACGCACTCTGAATGTCAGTACGTTATACGATAATTATGTATGACATAGGAAAAAAAAAAACGTTGCGGATAAAAGCTTTTACATAAATATTTTAGGAAGCCCTTGTCAAATCTATTTCTATTTTTATTTTAGCAAAATTTTAAAAATGCATGATGATACACGCGGATTTGTATTTCACAAGCAAATCCTCCAGAGAGTTTTAATTCGGGATATACATATAATTTGTTAAATAATATTACGATCGTATCAAAGATATTAAATTGGCGGCAAGACGAGAAGATACACACATAATAGAAAATAAAATAAATTAATTATCGAATTTCACGTTTAATCAGGATTCGGCAAAACGAGCGTATATGCGTATCATTTAATTGAGCATGATAGCGTCAGTACGTGTCAATTCACAGCAATGTCGCTAACGTGATCGGAATAATACGAGTGGGTGGGATTAATTTGCAGCATCCAAACCAGCCGTTTAAATTCATATATCAGATTACGAGCCGGAGACTTCGCGAATTACGTTGGGTGCATCGCGCAAAACGAGTATAAGCGTAATCATTTCGGTGGTAATTGAACGTTTAATCACACTGTGTAAATGTGTGATACCCGCTCCTCATCGAGGAGCCAGGTCGTTCACAATAACCGATTTCGCTGGTAATTACGCAGAGCTGAATGTATGTAGATGGTACGTACATACATTCAGCAGCACGTGTGAAACGAGTCGCGCGACGTAGTTTAAAAAGCGATTTAAAAAACACGACTCTCGTCCAATTATCCGTTGTCAATTATCTTCTGGCAAATGAGCCGAATTATGATTACGTAGTAGATGTGTAATAGCATTATGCATCTCGTACATTCGTCGCGTTGCCCGTACACGACCGACTCCGTTTGCATGCGCGCACCGGGTCACGCGCGAAGGTAAAACCACATTTAGCAATAGACCGTATTTGTAATTGCTTTTTAAGTATAATTAACTTTTTCGTAATTCATTTTCAATCTCCGCGACGTTTCGCGCATGCGCGAAACAAATGAGAATAAAGAACTTATAAACAGTAACAATTATTATTATTATTTGTTAATAATACAATATTTTTCACCAAAAAAACAACTGTAACAAGTTTAAATTAAATTTTGATTGTTTACATCAAACATGTACGTAGTTACTTTATACCGGCAGTTTTTAAGAGCCATTAATTTTTAGATTATGTGATCATTACTTTTTGCGCGTCGAGTTTATGTTCTCATTCTTCTTATGTATGCGTAGTCGCTCTAATGCGGGATTAGAGCCGCACACTTTGGCTCTTGGCATTGGGTTATAAATTTCACCGATTTTATCGAGGAAAATTTAGAGACACTATAAAGTCTCGTCGAACGCAGGACGCGTACGTATGCGGTTATATCATCATACCGCGAGTTCAGCGAGCATGTGCATTAATGTGTTCGCGATGGTTGAAAATGCTAAAATGCGGCAATAGTTTCTCACAGGTTTATATAAATGTCGAACATTATTATAATGCGCGTAGTTCGCGAGCTTTCTATTGTTACACTGAGTACGCACACACACACACACACAAATCTCCTGAAAATAAATACAAAAATACAAATTCTCCGCTTGCAATATAATTCTAAAAATCCGATTCAGTTTTCCCATCAGGAATTCAACAATTTGGAAGTCATCGATCCTCCTCACTAATTTAACCGAATCGGTATTGTATTTAAATATCAATATATTTTAGTTGTTACGTGTGAAAACACAGAGAGAATGATTTATTATCAATCATTTGTATTTATATATATGTGTACATATATAAATTATCAAGTTCAATGTAAGATTCTTCCTCAAGAGAGATCGTCTTATCGAGAAATAGCTAACGCTCGTCCGTCTCGCAAAGCGGAAATGATTAATTAACGAGCGGAATTGAACGAGACAGATCCAGAGGAATCGCTTAATGAAGCTGCGGGAAAGCATCGCACCGCTCTCGGTGCGCCGAATTGGCTGGTTAAAGCGATGCAAACCGTCTATCCCCCCTAAACCTGTCTATCCGGACAAGCGCTCCCGGTATCATTATTCAAGTCTCCTTGCCTTGGGAATAAGAAGAAGATGTACACGTTGGCGAGACACGACGAGGAAGTCGGCGCTTCTCTCTCGTCTCACGGCACGGACCGGACACACTACACAGCGGTTTCGTGAACTTTCCTCGTTCTGACTGCCATGAAACTATACTTAAAGGTAAGGAGAAGTTCCGGCGACCGATCCTTTCGAAGGATCAACACGATCCAACTTCCCGACCGGTTAAATGCACCGTGCATTATACGAGCGGATGAGAAATGTCGTAATGTTTCGGCAATCGTATGTACGTTTTTGGCGTTTCCAAGTTCCTTGAATTTTCAGAATACGCGCAACTTCGACACACGAGAGAAAGAACTTCGAATAAAAGATTGTCTCGGTTTGAAAACACACGAACCTCTTAAAAGTCTGATATTTTATAATCGATATAATAAAAAACGGGAGACAAGTTTCGCTCCACTCATTCGATATCGTTCGTTACGTATACAAAGAGCAATTTATCTTCGAGATCATATTGCATCTCCATACTCGGTATCTCGGAAGAAGAACGTTTTATTTTTATTTCAGGTTTTACCACTTCGAAAGATTAATCAATCTTGTAAAAAAAAAAAAAAAACGAGCTGCTCTCGTGTACGCGTTTGCGACAAAAAAAAAAAAATCTCGCAATAGCACCATAGCTGGCAGGCCATAATGCGATAATCATGCGATATATATAACCGCAACTATTTACGGTTACGTCTGCGGTAAAATCAGGTCATTGTAGTAGTTTTCATTTTGTTTGTTTGTTTTTTTTTTCGCTTCCGGCTATACGAGTATATCGATACACTCTGGCCGCGAGAAATAGAATCCGTGAAACCGGTTGTGTGTCGAAAATAGGCGGCGGACGAGTTCGCCGGGCATCGAGCGGATAAAACACGAAACGCTCTCTAACGAGTGTAACATCCTTTCTCTCGCGGATGGGGAAATTGATGTTGCATTTTCTCGTTTGTGGCACGGAGAAAAGCAGCGGAGCATTAGCGAGCAGACAAATCGATGGATTAAGATCGGTCCCCAGGCGGCGATCAGTGCATTAGAAACCTTAGAGTTTCGCTCTACCTTTTGCACTATCTTCCTCTCTCTCTCTCTCTCTCTCTCTCTCTCTCTTTCTTTTTCACTCTCATCTTTCTCTCGCTGTCTTTATTTCTTGCTAATTACAATGCACGCGATCTGTCGGCGAGCCGTGAGCTGCTTACTCGTCGAGTCACGAATCGAATTATTGATGTGGCCCATCAATTGCGTTCTCAATTAAGGCAGTTTCGCTCGGAAACCTTTTCCGCTCCGAGGCACGGCATATGTTCGTGAAATATCGGAAGAAATTCGCGCATACAGTAATTTAAGACGAATCGATTCACGAGCGATTCAAAGACAAAACTTGTAAAAGCGCGTATTATATTAATTAATAAATATCTAATTGCTGCAGAGTGTAAATTAATAAATTAAAAAAAAAAAAAAAACAAAGTAATAAGATTTTTCAACGAAAAATAATTTACTAATGTACGATGTATTCGAATAAAATATTAACAAATGAAACCTCGTGTACCTGGAAGGAGGATTGATCACGTCACGCGAAGCAACGTCTCGGAGTCGGAAAACGCGAGTTTTCCATCATTCAGCGGTTCAACCAGCCGCAACGTGCGCGCATACATTTTACTTTTTTATCTTCACTCCCGTGTGTTGTAAAGTGTCCCCGGCGAGTGTGGCGGCGGTCCATTGTTATTCACGGATATCCGCGGGGAACGCGGTGGAGGATAAAAGAAGAGTGGAAACTATATACGATCCGGGGGAAGGGTTGCGATGTCGCGCGCGTCGCGTCGGGTTGAGTTGCGCCCCGGCTCCATATTCCGCTGTGCATACAGACGACACGGTCCTCGATGGATTATAAATTGCCGCCCGAGCGCGAATTACGGCCTCCGGATTCTCCGCGAGAGAGCGGCCACCGACTTCTCTCTCGCGGACGACGCGCAATTTACGGCACTATTTTCGCGATGGCGTTTTAGCCGGCTCTTCAAACGTTCGCGAGAGGAGCTGAAGAATCTACGAGGATTGTGCGTTTGCACTCTTCACGAAGTCTCGGAAAAAGAAAAAAAAGAAGATGTTCTCGCATATTCGCGCGCTTCATAAACCTCTAAAAGAAAAGCAAGAAATGGTACTTTCGCCGATTGTCGTTTAGAGAGATCGAAAACTTGTTCCCTCGCGTTGTATCGACCTGACTTATTTTTGAGACACGAATTTTTGCGGCAAGTGTCGCGCGCGAAGTTTTCAAAGCGCGCGTGTTTGAACAAGCATTTCCGGAAATTATCGGCGCCGATTGTATCGGAAAGCAAACTGTGTGCCCTTTTTTTTTTTTTTTTTTTTTTTTTTACGGCGACTACGGCGATTTTGCGGCTTCCCGATGTTACGCGAAACTTGGCTTTTGCGTGCAACCGAGCAAAGTTTTGCCTCAGTCGTTGGGAATACGGCCGTGAAGCTCCTACACCACGGACGTGTGAAACGCACCAGTATAAACGGCCGTGTGTTCATATGGGGCAACACACGCGAATATTGATTTTCGTGGAGTCCCCGGTAAATGTTCTCGCACACGGCCGGGAATTCGCGCGGTCCGTAAGTGCTCCGTCCGACGGGACTACTAAATCAAATTAGGGATCCGCTTGTTCGCGCAAGGAAAGCGCCGCTCGACCAACTTTGACAGCGTCCTGTGTTCTTACACGTAGTATTCTTCTGAAAGAAATAAACCGGCGCGCGAATACACGCAGAAAACTCTCTCTCTCTCTCTC
>QVNW01001422.1:0-77995 GCA_014825475.1 Pseudomyrmex flavicornis | reverse complement strand
TTTTATATTCTTTTTAAAACTGCGCATTTTATGTATAATCGATGCTTATCTTTTTTTATGTGAATTTTATAATCGGCAAGTTTTAACTTTTCATTTTTCAGTAATAAATGTTTTGCAGTTGAGTTTAATTAAGCACTTGACTAATATTTCGCTTTATACGTATCAAAAGATTCCAAACGCATAAACAAATAATATATCATTTTAAAGATTAAAAAAAAAAAAAAAGAAATTGCTTATAATACGACGGAGGTATCGAGTAAGAAAATTAGATGACACAGTCAAGGTATTGTACGAAACAGTGTTTATTGTCTTAGTAAATAATATACATATGAGGAAGATTAATGTTTTAAATAATATTCTAGACGTTCGATTTGTCGGGTCCAATTTCTTTAGGTCATCGAAGAAGATAAAAAAGAATGATTAGTTCTGCACCTGTGCATGAAATCAAACATGTCATGTATTTAACTCTCTGTCAGAATCGAACTATTTAATCTTCTAAGATATATTTTTACAAGATCGCGCAGGAATCTTTTGATTGTCTCTCAGTGAAATTTAAAATTTCTCTTTTCAACAAGATCACAAATACTGCGCGATATCATATTGATATCACAAAATCAATTTGATATTATGAAGTGATTTTGCTTTAATTATTACTCTCATTCAGTACTTACCGCAGCGACTATGGGTGAAGGGATTTCCCTTCTCACAATGTTGGGATTAAAATGCGCGATCGGAGACACATGATATGCGCCGCCCTCCAATCCGGCCTGATTCAATCTTGCGCACCCACATTCCATGTCTGAAGTCTCAAGAGGCGTTGTCTTAGTAATCTAAATTAAAAATATATTACATATCAGTATTATTAAAACTTTATTAAGCAATATATAATATATAATTATATATATAATTGTATATTCAATATTTGAAATGATATTATATGTGACTGATAATGATTAAGTTTGCAAATTTAGAAAACTGAGAATTCAAGAGAACTTAGAAGTATAATGTTTCAGCAAAAAAAACAAGAAACGAATCGATAAGAAACTAATTGTAACTGTTTAAATAATGTCTAATAGTACTAACCTCGATAGTTGATTCATCCAAGGGATAGAAAGGATAAACAGATGTGTCCATTAATTCAGGTTGAGTTGCGACTCGATATAGAACTGGAAGTTTACGAGGAAGTGATGAAAGTTTTCCTAGTGTAGGTGGAACTAGGGCATATTTTTCCTTTCCGAATTGCGGTTTTAGTGATGTGCAAGGAGCAGAAGGTAAGATGTTGATAACTGGGTGAGAAGCTGACGGAGCTTGAGGAGCTGGCGATGGGAATTCAACAAGACGAGGCGGAAGTAAAGGAATTGGTTGAGGAGCTGGCTTAGGAGCTGGAGTTGTTACTGGAGTTGGTAGAGGAGCTGGTTTAGGAGCTGGAGTTGTTACTGGAGTTGGTAGAGGAGCTGGTTTAGGAGCTGAAGTTGTTGCTGGAGTTGGTAGAGGAGCTGGTAGAGGAGCTGGTACAGGAGCTGGTACAGGAGCTGGTAGAGGTAAAGGAACTGGTAAAGGAGCTGGTTGAGAAGGCATCACTAAGTGAGGAACTTGAGGAACATGAACAATATGGATCGGTGTATGAGGAGCTGGCTGAAGAGAAATTCCCTTTTGGGAATCGCAAGAAACTGCTTCTTCTTTTCCATCTGAGTTGATTTGTACACAGAACGTCGTCGCTGCTTTCTTGGCTCTATCTCTTTCCTCACCAGTTTCTTCTATTGTAAGCTCCTTGTTAGTCTCAGTCTCGATGATCTTTGGTGAAGGTGCAGCCTGACAGGCGACCAGCGCCAGCAGGAGCAGAGTACAGCAACTCTTCAGATACATTCTATCGAAATAGTAGTCAAACTCGAACTGATGAAGCGGAATGAACGCACCGGGTTTTTAAGGGAATTCACGATCAGCTGCGAAATCGGAGCTCCTGACGAAATTATTTGTGATGTTTGCGAAATTATGCGAGCAACTTGATGTCTCGGCAAATTTTAATGCGTGGTTCAACAATGTACGCGTCCTCGTTATTGAGCAATTGCAGAATAATTTATGATGAGCGATCATGAGCAACAGAAAAGTAATTTAATTTAAAAACTTTCTCGATTTTTTATGAAATATATTAATCTCTTCGTTTCTTTATGCTATTATGCGTAAATAATAGTTGAATAGAAAATACCATCTGTACAAATGAAAAATAATTTCTAAATCAATTGTTTTGTATTGTATTTTATTTTACTTATATATGTACGTACGTATATATATGTTTAATTACTATGCATATAAAATTCGACAATATTTTTCATACTTCTTATTTATTTTAATGTTATGTTTTATATTTATTTAAATCTCGGTGTTATAAGAACATTTTAAGAACGTGCTGTGTGTATATTGGTAAATTGCAATATTACGCATATTGCATTTTTTTATTCATGTCGCAACAAACATGTGTCACCGCTCGCAATATTACGCACGTATCTTTGCTTGTTCATTAAATTCCACAGACTTGACTATATACAGTTTCGCAAACGTAAAATTTTGCGTGTTCTATATCGCGTACTTGTGATAAAATAATTGATAATTATTCAATAGTTTTGAGCAAGATAAAAATGGTCTCGAATGTGAATTAAAAAAAAAAAAAAACAAGCAATGTATTTAAAGTTTTCTTATATTAAATAGAATATATGTACAAAATTCCCTGTTATAGAACAATTATAACAATTCTATTATTGTTGTCGAGACGTGAAAAATTCTTCGGAAGATTCCACTAACGACTCGATTGATTCTGTTGGAGGATTTTCAACATCATCTAGTAGATCGGGATCAAGTCTTGTGAGAGTTTCATCTCGGGCATTGCTTTTCATATTTTGCGTATCGGTAACAGAATATTGTTCCACATTCAAATTATTCTTGGAAAAAATCGAATCCTCGACGCGCATATTATTCTGCATCATTGTTTTGTCCTCGTAAACATCGTCGTTCTTTTTTCCTGCAAAATTTGGGTATAATATGGTGCTTTTGGTTTCTGATGCTTCCTGCATTCCCAGCGATTTGACAGGATATTTTGCATTATTCAAAGTGTTTACGGGAAACGTGTGTTTGGGAATATTATAAGCGTTATTGGCATTAATTACAGATGGACGAATAATTCGATTGACATGCGCCTCGTCTTTGACGATTACATCCTCGTCATCTCGAAGTAACTCACTGTTATTTTCCTCGGTATATATTTTTCTTGCTTCTTGAAGTCTTTGCGAATCTAAAGATGAAAAATCCGACATGTCAGAGAGATCTTTATCAGTGATTCTGTTCCAATTATTCGTGTTATAGACAATATAGGGATCGTAGTCTTGTTCAATCGCAATTGTGTCAGTTTTATTCTCATTTTCAAAAAGTTGTCGATAAAACTCGCCTTCATCCATGAGATGTTCACTTTTCTCGTCTCTCTCGTCCTCGAAGTGTCTAACATTCTTTCCTATCATAGGATACATTGGCGGCCAATTATTTTCATTTGTCTCCGATCGTTCCGTAGATTCCTGCGAATTCTTGCGAGCGATCATCTTCCAATCAAACGATTCTTCATTCTTTGATGGATTCGAAGTACGTACATCTGAGAAACGTGCGTAAGGATTATAATTAATTTGATCATTATCTATCCTCGAAACAATTGTCTCGTCTTCTTTCTCGTCAGAATACATTTCCGAGAAGTCGGTTTTCGCCAAATTTGATTTTTGTTGCGGCCGTTTTGAGTATTCGATTGTATCTTTGATAATGTCCCAATTGCGAAGCAAGATATCCTCTGCTGGCGGCTGGATGTTTAAATCCTTAGAAAGAAAATTATCACGTTTGATTTCCGGCGGATTGAATTTTGTGGGCTTATATATCACTGGACGTTGGAAAGAATCGTAGCTGGGACGCGTCGACTCTCTCATCGCGTACTTTTCCTCGTCTTCTCGGCGATGTCGGAAGGTACTTGCGTCTCTTGGATAGAATTTTTGCAACAGGATATTCGAAGTGTCTCTTAAATTGTTCCACAACGGCTCGACGTTTCTGTCAATGCGATAAGAAACGGGCACTTTGTTCGAAGGAGTTTTCTCGCCTATCGCGTAGAAGATCGGAACTTCCGATCTCTGATTTTGTGAGGGCTCGGAAAATTTGTTGCGAAGATTTTTCGTAATATCTGAAATTGGTCTCGTTGGAAGGACACGAGGATGTCCGCTCGTCGGTTTGTTTGGAGAATAAGAAGTTCGCTTGTTCATATATCTTGGAAACGTGTTGAGATGGTCGAAAGACAAATCTTTGCTCGTGGGTTCTTGCTGAAGAAAACTCTTGTGATTTCCAAAAAACAGTGGATATTGATCCGACAGAATGTTCCTATCGCGCGCCGCATTCTTGATTTCTTCTTGCGTTGAATAAAAAGAATTTCTGAGCGAATTGACGGGCGACCTCTGCTCGTTCGATTGTAAATTTGCTCTTTCACGAGTATTCCTAAAACATTTTTGCACAAGTTTTCACTTAAAAGTACAGGCTTCTAAATTTTTACAAATACTGTCTTTCAGCTTTTGTAATTTTAAAGTTTTAACTTTTTTATATATTTGTATGTATTTAAATATGTATATTTAAATCACTTTCTCACCATGGTAATTGGACAGTTAAGGCTTCTGGACAATCTTGACTGCACGACGGACAAGATCGTTTGAGAATTTTTTGCCACGATCCGCGAACCAAGATCGTGCTCGCGAACAAATAAAAAAACAACAAATAAGAACTTTGTCTCGACATATTTAATCGTAGTTTGTAACATCGGAATCGGAGACAGCGGCTCTTTATAAACTCTAGTGATGCAGCGCAAGGACACGCGGTTCCGGAAGTGAAAATTGTTTCTCGTGTTGCATCAAATCGTTTATGTTCTCCTCTTCTTGCATACATCCGTTAACTCGAAAGCAAAAAGTCGTTTGTTTATTTCCGCCTTTTCCTCCAGACAGGATGCGGGTGACGACATAATATCGCAGAAGTCTCTGAACGCAGTAAAGGAACTTATACATTTTTTGAAGAATCGTAAGATAATATTTTACACATGCGTTTTATAAATGATACATAAAACATAGAATATTTATGCAAACATAAATTCTCTCTAGTAAACTTAAAACGTACACATAACATGTCTATGTTATGTGTACGTTTTTCTAAGAAATTGAGAACTCAAAAATTATTTGTACATAAAGACTCTACAGTAGAAGGATTATTTCGACGGGCAGGACGTCGCGAGCTTCGACAACATATTTTGAATTCTCTGAAAAAGGGCCAGAAGCCGCACTTCGAAGATTCGAACAATGCAGCTCTGGAATGCGCGGCAGCTTTGCAAATTTTTCTCAGCCGTTTGAAGAAGCCAATTATGCCGCAACATGTGCAAGAATTAATCCTTGGTAAATCGTCATTATTATTGTTTATTAACAGAACGTTAAGTAAAAAATGTGTTGCACATAATTAGTTATGTAAAGTTCTACGGTGTTTTTCTTGTAACCATAATAACTTATTTATCGTTTAAAATCGTATTATGAAAACGCAACGTTTGTCGAAATATACACGTGAAGACTTCGCGTCAGCAAAATTCAAGCTCTATCGAATTGCTATATCATGATATCACTGTCACACAGATTTTGCAGCTTATATATTTTAATTTCTAACATCTTAAATAGATGTTTTTATTACTTCTATTATATTTTCTGATTTTAAGTATCTTGATAGAACAAGAGAATTTTTATAGAAACATAAAATTGTACAGAGAGAAAGCGTAAATAAAATAAATTTAACAAAATATTATATATATATATATATATATATATATTAATTAATAAATATATTAAATATATTAATTAATAAATATATTTTATATAATATTATATTGTTATGATTAGCTGACAATCCTGGCGTAGAAGCACAAGTTATTGCTCAGGATGCCTTAGGACTCATTAGACAGGATGTTGGCGGTCGACACGGCGAGCTCTTGACCGATGTCCTAGACCTTTTGAGACATTTAACTCTGTCAGGATCTCCGTCCGAGTGTTCCGAATTACGTGGATCTCCTCTGCCTATCGCTCTTTTGCCAGTGTTCTTTAACTTATCGGTGATATGCCATTTAAATTGCGTTAAACATTTTACAAGACCGTTATTCCATAACATAGACCGTTATACATAAAAATAAAAATGTCTAAAAAACGAGTTTTACATTAAAAAATTGCTTTTACAGCCTGGCGACTTAATGAAGTGGAAGCAAGTCGCAGCTAGATTTAACGAATTAATTGCGGAAGCCGCGATGCAACTTCATCGGGATGAACAGCGCGCCGTTCAGACGGAAACTGTGTTGAATTCCGTAAAAAGTTTCTGCTTGAAGACCTGTTATAGTGTTTTATAGAGCATATATTCCAATATATATATATATTTCTTTTGTAGACAGCATCGTCTTCGCCAGAAGAGGAATCTGAGGAATTAACAAGGTTGCAGGAACTTTCTTTATTATATCCCATCGTCCGACTTACAAATCACTCTAACGCTTGTAAGACATTGTCCTAACTTCAATATGTATATTATAATTTTGTTAATGAACTCTGATGATGTCATCATCAAAATTCTGTTGGCAGCTCACGTTGGCGAGATAGCACGTCTTCTCATTACACCGTTACAACATCCCGTTGTCAGCAGATTACATCCCGCAATGGTTAATCGTAACAATAACAGACAATAATCACAGGCAAAAGGAACAAATATTAATGGTAAATGATAATACGTTTATATTGTGGTGTTGCAATCTTGTTTGCGTAAATTGGCCGAGTGCTTTTATTGTAATTCGAGTAAAAATTATTGTGATTGCACGTATTGCTAATAAAAATAATGCTGATCATCTCGTTAATGTTAACAATAACATTTGAACAAGCATCAGGAGTAAATTTGCAAACACATATCATATATTTTCGTGTGCTTTCATACATATAGAACATTCATTAAAACTTTGATACATTAAATTAAATGTATGTATGTACATATATGTATATATACACACATATATACATACATATACATACTGAGTACAGTTTTGCATAATAGAAACAATTGATTAGTAAAACAGAATTTAAATTTGCATGTACAATTTGATCTAAGAAACGTGCAGTTGAACTCGATCTTCGAATTCTCTCTCTATTCAAAAACAAAAAACATCCCATGTCAAACTGATGTTTGATTTTACACCACGTTTAGAGCTGATTTAGATGATTCTGAGACTTAACAGTGCCATCTAAATGCATATGCAGTCTTCTATATATGTCGAAATGGAAATAAAAATCGTTTCACAACAAAGTTTGCGTGTGATATGAAATACATTACATATGTATACGTTATTCCAAGAAATGTAGCGATCACATTAAATACAGTTTCCTTTCCGTACTGATTTTTCATTGCACAATATTAATCGAGACATCGAAGAGCTACAACCAAAGTATCTAAACTCGATTATTGTACTAATTACGGCTACGACCAGGAAAACCACGATCTCGACTGAGTGGGCGACTTCGGTGTAGTCGGCACGGACGAAGTCGGCGTGCCTGTTGGGTTCTCATTGACCTGTTGATTCTTCAGTCTTACCTTTTCATTCGTCTCGGCTTGCATTTTCTGCTCGTATTCCCGCACATCATCCAGGGTCATATCGTACCATTCGTCAATCCAAGCAAAGGCTTGTCTATGACCCAGTACCAGGATGTCTCGTATACACTAAGAGATCATAAAGCAGATAGTCACATGCGTAAAAATAAACGCGTACACTTGTCTCAGGCAAACTTACTTTGTGTATAAATTCTTCTATTCGCGTCTGCATGCCCCACACTTCGAAAGAAGCGTGAACCAATTTGTATGAGCACATAATGGGTTTTGTTGTTTCTCTCCAGCCTTCGATTAGAGGACCGCGGCCTGTTCGTTTCGACTGGAAAAACTTCGGGTCCTGTTGCAAACAAACAACGAAACGTTAAAACAAAATGTAAATCTAAAAATTAAACGCGACTGATATTTGCTTTCGCGAACTCACTTCCTCCTCCTTGTAATGCTTTGCAGAAAGCTCATCGTACGCGATATCCACAAAATCTACTTCCCGATGAATCAATTCGATGGGCGACAATCCTAAGCACTGTAATGTAACGACATTCTCATTAGAGAGCAACAAAATATACAGTATTTCAAGAAAACGTTAGTTACTTACATTTTCTGTAGAGCCATTATTATCTTCGTATCGTGTATTTATTTCTATGTGAAATTTTGGTATAAAGGAACACTGAAAAGAAATATGAGAATAACAGAGAATCTTACAACAATATACTTATGTGCACTTGTTACTTACGGTATATTCTGTGTTCATCACAAAGGACCCATGCAAGGAAACATTGCACAAAAATGTTAATTAAAAAGAACCAACTCTCTTTTCACTTAATTTTCATTAAAAAAAAAAAAAAAGACTGACACCTCAAGATTTTATTATTTTTATCAAAATTGCTGTACTGTATAAAATTATCTGTACCTGTGATAGTAAAAGGATAATAGTTCCAGGCTTTCTCAGTTACATAAAATATTCTTGGTAAAATAGATTGTATCCAATATGGAAGTTTACTGTAAAAAAACAAATTAAGACACTTGTAGTGTTTTGTGTGATAAAAAAATATGATATGCAGTTGTGAATAAAAAAAATTTACCTAGAGAGATGGATTCTTTTTTCAGTATACTGGCCTTTTCCATGGACGGGGTCTTCGCAAGCAGTATTTTCTACTACTTCAACTCCTTCGTCTTTATCGGATTGCTCGTGACTATGCCTAGCGATCATATATAATTGGCCGATGCGATACTGTAAAGAAAATAATCGATTAACACATTAAAAAGTTTGTCTAAAAATCTATTTTCAGAAAAACGAATGAACGGACAAGCTTGACGTCACGCTACAACGATTTTTGGACAAACAGCTGATCTTGTCGAATAAATTATCGAACGAATAAATAATAAATATTACATAAAGGTTACCTCCTCTGTGGTGAGCGGCATACAAATACGATATTCCTTCGTGAGAACCATTCTTTTTTTTTAAATTATCCCCAATTTCTCGATGATTGATCGACACTACGATTTCGTGGACTTCAAGTGTCGCGAGTGTTCTCGGGGTGAATATTCGCGCAAAAAAATCAACTTCGCGTGTTTTAGCGTCCGACGCATAAACAATTTTTGTTGTAATAATCTGACCAGTGAAGTTCGCCGCAGTTTGCCGTTTTCGCGCGGCAATCGATGAGCGATTCGGCAACGTGCCGACGAGAAAATCACGACGCGACAGTTGGCACCACCTGTCCCGGCCCGATAATTCCCCAAAGAGACGAATCAGACGATAATTTCACGTGTTACGTGTACAAAATCGTGCGGACAACAAATTTACGTAGTAGGATGTGCAGATAACATTGTCGCGGCTGTGCAACATGCGATGGTGAGGACAAAAAGCGGCGAGAGTCAAGCAGCTGCTAGGTCTCGGTGTGAAAAAAGGAATAAGGGCGTAGAATCGCCGAACATCGGCGCCAATGGCCTACGAAGCGCTATGGCACGAGTACATGCAAATGCCCGTGGTGACGCGGGCTTACACCACAGCCTGTGTCATCACGACCCTCGCAGTGGTATTTATCCAACTTTGTTTTTCCTCCTTTACTCGTGTGTGACAGTTCCACGTGTCGGTTTCCCGTTGACACGCGCGTCTCCGTGCGTGTTTCACGTCAGCGCGTTTGTTCTGTTAGTTTCGTGAACTGTTGCATATCTTGATTTAATTGACCGATAGTGTCTCTTTAGTAAAGGATATTTTTGCTTGTCAATAAATTGATGTGATTGCTCGATACATTTCAGCAATTGGACTTGGTATCCCCCTTTCAACTGTATTTCAATCCCATTCTTATTGTAGAACAGTTCCAGGTAAGAAACTTGCAGATATGCAAATTACTAAGCAAAGTACAATATTCGAGTTTGTATTATGTAAGACAGAGTTATCTTAGCAAAACAACTAGTACTTTTTTCGTATGTGTGTCATGTTTATGTTGATTCTAACGTTTAGAAAAATTTGGTTTTCAGATATGGCGGTTAATAACAACATTCCTGTTCTTTGGAAATGTTGGATTCAATCTACTATTCAACATGATATTTACATACCGGTACTGCCGTATGTTAGAGGAAGGCTCTTTTCGAAGAAGAACAGCTGATTTTGTAATGATGTTCATCTTTGGTGGATTGTGCATGATTGTATCCTTTTTCACATATTGATTATTGTGTTTGCTATCTAAAATAATTGCGCACCTTTAAAAAAAAAAAACAAAAAAAATCTATTCCTTAAGAATCTACAGACTTGTGCGTTTTTTGTCAATCTGCTCTTCTTGGGGCACGCATTCACAATAATGCTAGTGTACGTGTGGTCGCGACGAAATCCATTTGTCAGGATGAACTTTTTTGGACTTCTAAACTTCCAAGTGAGTTTTACTTGATGAGTTGCGCGATTTTAATTGCGATGTTTATGCTCAAATATCACAAGTGCTTCTAAGAGACACAAATAATTTGTCTGATTGAATGACTACTTTTATCTTTGTAGGCCCCTTACTTACCATGGGTGTTGCTAGGTTTCTCTGTACTGCTTGGCAATACAATATGGGTTGATCTTGTTGGAATGGCAGTAGGACATACTTACTATTTTTTCGAAGATGTATTTCCGCGATTAAGAGGCGGTTTCCGCATCTTAAAAACTCCGCAAATACTGTAAGTAATAATTTTTTATTATAGTTTTTTCTCTACAAGATTACGTACGTATGTATGTGCGATAAGCTTTGCTTCATTTTTCTAGTAAGACTTTATTCGATGCACATCCATTATTCGACGAAGATCCGGATTATATGCCACCACCGGAAGATAGGCCAGGCGGCTTTAATTGGGGACAGGAAGCTAATGTACAGTGATAAAATTCAGCAGTTCTCATCTCGCAAGAGAAAAGATGTTGTTTTTTTTTTTTTACGTCGAATAGTCCAAAAACAAAAACAAAATGTGAAAGGCGCGCGTTTCTATCGTTCCTTCGTATATTTAGTTTTTATGATATAAATTATTGATAACATTCTGTATGCGTATTCGTACAAGTTCTTCGCTATTCGTTTTCGCGTACAGAGTCCAGTTTCTATCGAAGATATTAACTTGTAGAAGCCGCATCTGATGTTTCTAGCACTCTTGCGATATAATGAATTCAAATCGAATCGATTTATATAAATGCAATATATGATAGATTCAACAAATTAAATCGATTTAGTATAAAGTATACAAGTCGAAAAGTGTTTCTCTTTCAATTTCTTAGAGAAAGAGAGAGATAGGAAGAGAAAGAGCGATGTTCTGTAACAAAGTTGAAATTATAACTGTAAAAAAAAAAATAGAAATTTTTTAGTTTTTATTCTGGGTACAGGATGTACATACTGTTTGCATATATGATTGTAACGTTGGGGATATTATATTATAGTTTATTTCAACTTAACACATTATATTGTAGCAATTTTGATAATGAATATAGAAAAAAATTTTGCGCGAATTTCTGTGTATAATAATATTATAACCGAGTTTTCGCAGTTTGATTGAAGCGGCATTTTTTATGTAACTAAATTGGCATTCCAAAAGGATTACATTACCTGTATCTATCAAATACAAATTTTTATTTATGTGTGCACGGAGAGTTGTGACTTTTCAATCGCGCGAATTAATTTAGAACTCTTACAGTTGTCAAAAAGTCGAAGTTGATTTCCTATAAAAGCGATATTTACGATCGGTGGCAATTTTTTTGTGATACATTTTGTAGTTCTACAACTGGACGAGGAAAGAAGAAAAATAGGGAGAGAATGCCATTGTGCAAGAAAGACTTTCAAAATGTATAAATTAAAGCATTTACTTTAATATTTAGTATTGTAGGAATGTAATTTAATCTAGGCAACATCTACAAAGTACAAATCGTTAAAAATATAAACATAAACTAAAGAAATAGAGAGGTATGTCGTGTGTGTGTGTGTGTATTATATGTACATATAATGTGTATGTGCACATGTATACACACGTATGTACATTATATATATATATAGACACTTCCTACACTTTGTTCATATGTGTATATTGTGTACTATGTGAATATATAATAGAGATAATTGCATTGATTACAATTAATGACCTCTTCTGTGATTCTCTTGTATGTTTTGCGCAATGGTATTGCAATATTCTGTGGTAAACAAATGTGAATTTTAACGCTGATCGCTTCTAAACGTTAGAGCAAATTGATTTTGCAACGTACTGATTTAGATAAGAAATTATAAGAACTCCCGATTTTTCTGAGGATAATATAATTCATTCGATTTTTTATTATTTTGATATCCGAGAGTCTCGAGCTAAAAGTTCATCTTTTATTTTTTTTTTGTTCTTCAAAGAGAAGATGTGACACACGTATATAAAAAAATTCCGTAAAGGAAAATTCTCGACTTTTCTTAAATCTGCACACACACATATATCTCACGTGTATTCTTTGTATACTTTTGGCTTTCAGGATCCTAGGATGTTTTAGTCTTTCACAGAATTAAATTCGTTGAATGTTTTACTTCATAAATCTTGTGTGTTGAAACACTCGTAGCCTCACAAAATTATTTATTAACGATCTTGACATAGATAATTCGCAGCCTTGAAAATCCTGGGATTCCTAGTGCCTTCTTCTTCTTATTATTATTATTCTGACAATCAATGTAACTAACGACGATTATATTTTTGATTGTTTATTATTATTAGAACGTGTATTTGCATTAACTCTTTCAGAACCTTATTAAATATATTATACAGAATAGATTATTATATAATTTTAACGTCATAATTTTGTAAACTGTTTGATCTTTTTTTTCTTACTTTCGGACTGTTTTTACACGCAGTTTTATAAAAAAAAAAACCTATAAGACAAAAAAAAATTTCGAGAAAACAAAAGTTATAGCTGCTGTACCAAAAAGCATGGGTGCTGAAAGGGTAAATCAATGAAGCACGTTTGCGATTGCCAAAGAGTACGTTAATGATTATCAAAGTGCTATAAAAGAAACAATAAAGAAGTAGAATAACAAAATAATTTTACAAAACCATTTATTTCGATTTAAATAATAAATGATTAGCGTACTAGGATTAATATAATAATGTATAACTAAAAAAATACACATACACAATGATATGGACTATAATACAATGATCGTCGGGTCTATTGTACAACTTTTGTTCCTTATGTTTTGTGTTATATTGCCACCGTTGCTAAGAGCACAGTGATGTCATCCGGCTTACCACCTGAAAAAGTTTGGCATATTTTGTTCTCATATGTTCTTTTGTTGTCCTTAAACGTTGCGTTTAGTAATTACGTGCATTGACAAAGTTTTACAATACAACTGGTAAAAACTATTCTAATTTCTTTCATGAAGAAAAGAAGATGAAGCACAAAGAAATCAATTCATTGCTTTTCGTACACTACCTATTGCATCAATCCCATTCTCTCGAGCACTTTGAGCAAATGGAGATAAGAACGCGTCATCGAAGGCCAAACGTCGCGCCATCCACGCTATCGTGTTAGCAACGTACTGTATCTTCGTCGGATCCTTCTCGCCTTCGATTTTCTGCATTTCGGTAATTAGCAACTGGTCAGGCACATTGTCAAATACCCCGTCTGTCGCTAAAAGAATTACATCGCCGTCCTCGACTCCGAAACTTGAAGTGTCGGCAGATTCTGGACTGTAAGAGAGAAGAAAGTTTTGTTATATCTAATTATTCTTTTTTTTATTTTTTCAGAGCAATTTGTCACATTTCTCAAGTAATGATGTGTAGTTACAACATAAATCTGCAAAACTGATATACCTGTCACGAAGTACTAGATTAGAATGTCCTGGAGGTGGCAGAGACAACTGAAAAGGTGTGTTAAAGTAATGCTGTTGCTCTGAGGAGCGGTGCACCACCTCACCTTTTCGCACAACTACAAATCCACTATCTCCTATATTAGCTGCATAAATGCTGCTTGTCTCTTTATTGAGAACTATAACGCATGCAGTGCTGCTACCTGTGTACATAAAAATTGATTGATATCGCAAACAAATCAATCTTCGTGACACTTGTGTAAGTATTCGATCATGAATTAATTTGCTTGCCTAGTATTGGTTGTTTATTTTCTAATAATTCGTAGTAACTACGTGCTAATAAACCGGCTGGTTCTGTAGGTGTAAATTTGCCTAAGGAGACTAGCCTCTCGCAAGTTCTCATTAAGAAATTGGAAAATTCTCCCGGGTCAATCCCGTAATGCCGCCATCCACCTACACCGTCAGCCACACCTAAAAAAATTGTAATTAAAAAAAAATTAATTCTCCAATTATTCACATGATTGTTTACTGTGTCTCTTTACTCTCGTCCGCAAGATATATATTACAGAGAGAAAGAGACTACAAGAACACCAAGTTTTATGGAATCATGCTAAAGAAAATGGAAAAAAAAAGACAAAAAGGGAAACTAGAAAAGAAAAATTGGACTGGCCAATGCGAACCAGAGAAACGCCAGGTAATTTGCGAAGAAATCGCAGTTCTTCACTCACCTATAACTTCGGCCGTTCTGAATTTGGCGGTGAACCAAGCGTCATCACCGAACTGACCCCTGCACAACCGGCTCCGAGCAAAGTCCTTCGGAAAACCGCAGACGGCAGAGATGAAAGAGGCCTCGCGGCGCTTGCCGCTGCAGGCGACAACCGCGTTCGGTTGTTGTTCGGTTCCACACGCGGTGGTGTAGCTCGCGATGCCGTTCCAGAGCGCGCGCGACAGCAGCCGTCCAGTCCAGTAGATGGATTGCATCGCGCGTTATTTAGCTGGGCGTTGCGCTCAGAAACGATCAGCGCACGACCAGCATCAGTAGTACCGAGATCGACAGCATCATCAAATCTTTTTACTCGTGTCGGTTTGCTCTACTTAGCCAGGATGTCCCGTGACAACGTCTTCACGACCGTTTTGATGTCATTCTTTGTTCCGTCTATACGTTCTATAAAATGTTACGGCCAAACACGACCGAGGAACCGTAAAAAAAGAAACCTGTCGCAACGATCCCTCCACTTATCGCTCCTCCGCCAAACTGAATTGAACTGAATTACGAAAGGATTAGCCAACTTCGTGCGCGATCACGTGGCGCGCTGCCATCAGATCCAATTAATCCAATAAGTCAACAGGATGCGTTCCACTTGACGCGCGCAACGATCGCGAACGCAAGCCGAATCGACAACGTTCGATCGTATTGGTCCGCGATCTAGGGATGTTTTTGCAAGTTAAAATGTCTTGGCGTCGTGGAGACAATCTTAAGCAACTTGAAAATCCTTTCTCGGTTATTTTGCTACATGGTTCCTTATGACGGAATACGAGCGGAATTAGCATATGCGAACATGCATGCGAACGGGCGCACGTGTTAAGTATGACCGGTGACGTTATTTCGGCGCTTTTCGCGGTTTTAATAATGTGACAGAATACCACAACTGGACAGTTTGTTATTAAATTTGTGGACGTTTTCTACTTGGGTTCTTCGTAAGCTCGAAGATGAGTACTATTCTGGAGAAGATCGCCTCCATCGAGGCCGAGGTAACCCTTCGATTCTGCTGGGACAAACGATTCCCGCAGTTCGCGGTGTTTTTACCCATAATGATCTCTTTCAGATGGCCCGTACTCAGAAGAATAAAGCTACCTCTAGCCACTTGGGCCTGCTGAAAGCTAAGCTAGCCAAACTCAGACGCGAGTTGATCACTCCGAAGGGTGGCGGTGGGGGTGGCGAGCAAGGTTTCGAAGTCGCCAAAACCGGTGATGCTCGCATTGGATTCGTTGGTATGTTCGTTAGAATTATGACGTTTTTTATTTTCATTTTATGGACATTTGGTTTTATGGTCAGTTGATATATTTTACAATATCTGCATTGTCTTCTGTCAATTTAAGATGAAATCTTGTGATTGACTGATATTTATGTTTCTTACTTGAATTATATTACAAAGCTGTTTATATGATAAAAATATTATTTTATAAAAAAGACAATATTCACATAGGCTTTCCATCTGTTGGAAAATCCACGTTGCTGAGTACACTTGCTGGTGTTTACTCAGAAGTAGCAGAATATGAATTCACAACACTCACAACTGTTCCTGGTTGTATAAAATACAAAGGTGCAAAGATACAGGTAAATTTGAAAATTTGGGAATTTATCTCTGCATATATATCCTATTTGCAAGGATCTTATTCTAAGTAATATTTATTTTAAAGTAAAATTTAGAGTCAAACTTGTGTGTGCAAAAAAAAAAGTTAAGATTGTAACATAATGTGCCTTGCAGTTGTTAGATCTCCCAGGAATTATAGAGGGTGCGAAAGATGGTAAGGGACGTGGTCGACAAGTTATTGCTGTGGCGCGAACTTGCAGCTTGATCTTTATCGTACTGGATGTGCTTAAGCCACTCGGGCATAAACGTTTGATTGAGCACGAATTGGAAGGTTTTGGATTACGACTGAACAAACAACCACCAAATATCACTTTCAAGAAGAAAGATAAAGGTGGTATCAATCTACAAGTTATGGTAAGGAAAACTAAAATTAATTTTATTGATTAATTTTAATGATCTCGCAAAATATCCAAAACCTAAGAAGCTATTGTTGCAACTGTTTCAGTGTCCTCAGACCGAACTCGACTACGATACGGTGAAAATGATTCTGTCAGAATATAAAATAAGTAATGCTGACATCACGCTAAGGTATGACGCGACCTCTGACGATCTGATCGACGTTATAGAGGGAAATCGCGTTTACGTCCCTTGCATTTACCTCTTAAATAAAATAGGTAAAAACTTGTCAATTAAAAATTCAGACAATAGGTCTGTGCTATATAAGAAATATTTTCAAATAGAAATTTCTTACAGATCAAATTAGTATAGAAGAATTGGATATTATTTATAAGATTCCGCATTGCGTACCGATCTCGGCCCATCATAAATGGAACTTCGACGATTTGTTGGAGAAAATGTGGGACTACTTGCAGCTCGTTAGGATGTAAGTTTATAATTACACTATCTTCTCTGATTTCATTAAGTTTCAAATCCATTGTATGCATTTAATCATTGTTTTATGTTTTCAATAGTTACACTAAGCCGAAAGGTCAACTCCCGGACTACAACGCACCCGTAGTATTAAACACCGAGAAGCGAACTGTTGAAGATTTTTGTAACAAACTTCACAGATCGATAGCAAAAGAATTCAAATAGTAAAATCTTTTTTTTTATCGATTGAGAAAAGATTTATTACGTTATTAAATGCTGAATATTAACTAATTATTTCTTTTGCAGTGCGTTAGTGTGGGGTTCATCTGTAAAGCATCAACCGCAGAAAGTGGGAAAAGATCACGTTCTCTGTGACGAGGACGTTGTACAGATCGTGAAAAAAGTGTGATATGTTTCTCTTCGCGTGTTTTTTATTTTTCCATTGCTCAGAAGCGCAAACAAACGTTACTTTTAATCAAGTTATAAAATCTATAAAGAGATCGAGAAAAAAATAAACGAGGAACTTACCTTGGCACACCATCAGAAGAACGTCTATCAGGTTTTGCATGTAAAGATGTGTAAAAATATTACAAATAACTTCGAGATCTATATTTTATATGTGTCATATGTTTTCTTTAAAAATGAATATATATACAATACATATAACAACAAAATAAAATCTGTTTTTCTAAAAGGTTTACGCGTATTGATTGTCGACGATTTAAGTATCAATATATCTGATATTATATATCGTAGCACATAAGTAATGTCTAGATAAGCAAAAGATATTCGTGTTATCTTAAAAAAAAAAGTGATAAAATATTTATGTACATCGTAATTCAGTATTTTTACAAAGCAGCACACGTATATATAATTTCGCACGAATTAAAATTATTCACAGAGCCCTTTCAATATGTATTCCTTTCTTTGCTGATCCAACAATTTTTCCAAATGTTCGCACCTTGAATCAGCATCCTCGAGTTTTTTATTGAGTTTCTGGATAGTTAGGATCTTACGGGTAACCACAAGTTTTATCCTGAAAGAATATTCCGTATCGATAAAAGACCAAAACGAGAGAAGTTTAATAACAATAATCCAAATCGATTAGTTAAATAAGACTGTATTAGTTTAAGCATGTGATTTCATTCATTTTATATGCTTGTTAAATTGTGACTTCGCTCTTTTTAATCCTTTTTTTTGTTCGTTGTCAATTTTTTATCTTTAATTTCTTATAATTGAAATATTCCATAAAAATATCATATGTGTAATTTATTAAGTGTTGGCAATATATTTTTTATTCATATATATCAAGTTTCAACCTGCTCTGCAACTGTGTCATAAATTGGTCTCTACTAGCATTATTCCGAATTATTTCCTGTTGAAGCGACGCTATCTTTTCTTCCAATGCTCGTTTTTCCATACCAAATTCTCGCCTCGCTATATCTCTCGCATTGTCCTTTTCCGCTGTCAGTTTTGCGATCATCTGCAAACCGATCGCAAGTTAGCTACAATAGAAAATGTATAACTAAAAATATCCGGTACTGTGGAACTCACGTCATTCATATTGCACGCGTTAGACATGCATTCCTTCAATTTACTTTCTGTTTTCTCCAAATGAATTTCTGTATCTCTCAGTTGTTCTTCAAGTAACAGTAATTTATTTTTATGAATGTTCTCACTTTTCACCGCGGATTGAAATTTCGCATTGTAATCCTCTTTTATCAATCTGAGAGAATCATTCCGACAGAATTATTTTGTTTATAATTTAATGCTTATAATATAAGACAGTTTCTCAAAAGCTTACTCTAATTTATTGTCGACACTTTGTTGCAACTTGGCTCGCATTTCGCGATATTCCTTTTCCAATCTAGCTATAGCAATTTCTATCTGCCTGTCTCTTTTCTTTTCGCACTCGTCGCGAATTATCGTTTCCGTTCTCGCAAAATTTTCGCTTTGTTCCTTTTTATATCTGTCCGCCCACGCGAGCCATTCCTTTCTTAGGGATTCCTCGAAATTTGTCCTAGCAGTTTCGTGTTGCTTCTTTAATTTTTCTGTTTCTCTCTACGAAAAAAAGTTTGATAAAAGTTTTTTTTTTTTTTTTATTAACTGCTGGAGAATAAATTTTTGTAAAATAAACCTGGAAATTCTCTTGCGTTTGTCGCGTCATCGCGCTTGTTTCCTCCTCGCGTTTTTTTTGCTCCGCAATAAGCATCGATTTTTCTTTCTCGAAATGTTCCGCGATAATTTTTTGTTGCGTTTGGAAGTGTGCCTCTTGCTCTTCCAATTTCTCTTTGTGTCTAGACAACACAATGTAATTTCATACACACACCCAAATAAAATGTAACTATGATCGAACAATACGACACGGTCGTCTACCTTGCCGTCAATATATCTTTTTCTTTGGCTAATATTTTCTCGTGAGTGTCCGTTAACTCGATTCGCAATTGTTCCAGTTGCTGATTCGACCTACGCATTGCGCGCAATTCGGCGTCCTGCAGCTCCTTTACATGCGCAAATCTCAATTCCTGTATCTCCCGCTGATGTTGTTCCATCATATTGTGCAACTCCGGTTCCAATCCTTTCACTGTCATTTCCTGCAAGAACATTACTTTTTTTGTGTGATGCCTAATCGTATATATGTCAAAAAATAATTGACTAAGAGCGCGGCACCTTAATTTTTGAAGTTTTCATCTCGAGCCATCGCTCGCGCCGGATCTTCTCAGACGCCGCCATGTTTTCTTTCGCACGTTGTAACTCGACAGCGTGTCGTTCGGTGATCACTTTCAAATCACGCTGAATCTTCTGTTCCATTTCTTTCATTTGTTTCACCAAAGAGTCGCACGTTTGCGTGAGATCTGTTTTCTCTGCAATTAACTGTTCGATAAATTTTTGATGACGTTTTACGATCATTCTGTACTTGTTCTCCAGTTCTCTGATCTTAGTAGTGTGACATCGTTTCTGCGTCGCCATTTTATCGCACGCCGCCTTGCGCTCGGATTTCAATTGATCCTTCAAACATTCGATCGTCGCGTTCTTCTCCTCGATTTGCAATCTTGCCGTCTCCAAATCGTCCTGTTGACGCCCAAAATTCGAAAAAGTTTGCGTGTTGCGCCTGCGTCCAGGAAGCAATAAAGTTTTATATAATTTCTCTCGTTATATTGAGTTTGTATTTTGATCGTCTATGATTAACAATTATTAATCCTTTCTTCTCACCTACTCGAATTTTGACGAGATAGAACAACGGCTGTTCCACTATCGGTGACGGAGTTAATCGTATCTTCTAACAGCAAAAGAAAACATTGGAAACAAGTTTCTTTTAAAGAAATGTGACAAGTGTATAAATTCAAATATCTTTAACTAATCTGTTTACAACATATCGGTACCGTTGTCGAGTGTCCCCAGTAAGGACATTATGTCCTCGTAAATTGTAATCGATCCGCACTTGTCCTTCGTGACATCTCTCTCCGGTTCGATCTGCGCATTTCGATTTCCAATGACGATAGAATTTTGTCGCGTTTTACAAATAATATTGCAACAATATAATCTCTTTGTATACATTTTACACCCCGCAATTTTTTTTTAGACATCGACTTTAGGTAAAACTTTTGTCGCTTACTTGTTCGGAATACTTGAATACCGGTTCCGGATTGACGTCGTACTTTAGGTCGACAGCTGGCGAATTCATTCGATTGCGTTCCGCGACGTCGATATTGCCGTCTTTTTCCAACTGGCTTATCATACTGCACAACTGTTCGATCGGCTCGATTAAGTTCTGATTGAAATCGCGCTTTTCTTCACGCAAATCTTTCATTTCCATTTTGGTTTCTATTATATTTGCGCGTACAGACGAACTCGATTGCGTCATGATTGAGAAATCAGTCTGAACTGATCGGCAAACGTGCGTGAATGTGTGCATCAATGATCGGCGATTGCCATAGCGATGCGAGTGCACACGCATCGTAAACAAGGGGGAGAATGCGTGTTCTTTTGTGTGTTTGACACCCGCACGCAGAGCACGCGGCAAAAGTTGAATCGAGTTCGGAGAAATATTATTTCTCCGATCGATTCGTTCCCTCAATTCGTTTCTTATATTTTTCATTTTCAATTCACAGGAGCTCATGATCCGGAGAAATTCTACCCCTCTCGTGATTTACGACAAAGAGTCTCTTATCACGAGACCACAAGCGATTTTTTATCATCGCAGTATCCAAGGACGGTGTTGACTTTATCCTGGGAGAGGGTGCAGGTTGCAATCTCTTAGGATTCATCACCGACGCAACCACCCCATCAACCACCGTCGGTGGTGGTAGCACTTTCAGGTAGTCGCGGGTGTCGGCTATCGATGGCGCTTTCGCGGGGCGAGGTTTCCTAGGGGTTTTGGGTGGCGACAGAGGTGGGTAAACGGCAGCTGGCAGCGGGGCGGACCGGGGACGGTGGAGTGTATGTACGTGTAGAGGCGGCACTTCCGACCCCTCGCGGCGTACGGCGGCTACGTACCGTAGGAGAATCGATCTAAAACTAGAGTCGCCGCAGTAACCGCTGGGAGGAAGCCAGTGTTACAATTCGCAGGGGCCCCCGTCGTATGCGCCAGTGAAATCATCGACGCACGCCGGTTTAATCGTACGTACGCACGGTCGGTCGGGGCCAGACACGTCCACGTCGACGGACGTACGTACACGTCGCAGCAGCGGCAGCTCCCTGCTCCGTCGCTTCTCTGTTTATTCGCGCCTCGCTCTCTCTCTCCCTCTCTCTCCCTCCGTCTGTTCTGGCAGCACACAGGGGTGGCTGGCCGGGGGTAGCCGTGCTTTAATCGCGGGATATAACGACGGGTGTTGCGCGCTCCTCACTCTCGTCGCGAGTACAGTGCGTGCGGGACGGGAAGGAGGCGCGGCGCCGCGGGTGCAACGGGCAGAAGAGCGACGGAATCTCGGAGTCGAAGAGGCCGGCCCCCGTGAGAAAGAGAAGACACCGTCGGCAGTTAGTGAATCAAGTCAGCCGATCGGCAGACACAGCACGGCCTGCCGTTGTCTGTCCAAGTGAATATACACCGCGAGTGTCGCAGCGCGGCTCCGTTCTCGTAGGAAAGAAGATAGGCGGAAGAGATCAAAAGGCGAAAGGAGGCAGAGACGGTGCGAGAAGGCGAGGGAGAGAGAGAGAGAGACACCTTACGAGGGTGTACGCGTGAGCAGGCTGGGCGGACAGCAACGCGACCGGAGAGCAGCATCCCCCCCGATATATGATGCGACGTACGGACGTCTTCGTCTTCGCCTTGGTGGTCGTTCCTTCGGAATAAAGTCGCGCGCTTGCTGCTGGGACGGTTCTTTACCTGCAGGGCTATGACGTAATGGCAAGAGAGGTACGCACATCCTTCCGACACACAAGCAGCTCCTTCCTTCTCTTCTCGCGCGCATGCAGCAGTACGCGATCCAACTCATCGCGCACAGGGATTCTCGTTTATCTCTTGCCTGTCTGTCATCGCGGAAACGAGGAAAATCGTCGTCGTCGTCGTCGTCGTCGTGGAAATCTTTCTTCCGCGAAGAGGACGCCTCTCGGTGACCTATTTTCATGTGACCTCGTGACACCCGATGGTCGGTCCTCAGCTTGCACCCCCTAGAGTGCATCACCCTCTCGGCAAGGCCGATCGGCTGAAGGGACGAGCCCTTTCGCTTGCTTTCTTTCTTTCTCTTTCTCTTTCTCTCTCGTTATTTTTCTTTCTCTCTTTTCTTTTTGATAGCGCGTTTATGTTTCATGAAAAAGTGTTCGCGCGCCGTGTGAATGCTCCAGTTTTTCGCTCATAGAATCTTCCGCCACACTTCGCTCTTTTGGATTATCCTCCCTCCCCGTACGTTCACCGTACGACTGTGCTCTATCAAGAAACTTCTTCCTGCGTGACTTTGCTTGATCACAACATTCTCTGAGAGTCATCCTTCTTGTATAAATTCTCATCTGTCTCTACAGAGATTATCTTATTTCTTTTGAGTTTACCTTTGTACGCGCCGAGAACTCTCCTCCCTCAAGAAATGTCTCTTCTTTTTTTTTTTTTTTTTTTTTTTTTGCGATTATTCTCTCGCAATTTTTAATCCCCTCGCATCCATTATGATGGACACACTTTTTCTTCATTTGTAATATGGAAGCACATAGTTGTAGAGGCACCCGCTACTCTGTTGTCCTAGTTTGTGGACATGTTCTGAGTTATGATTCGAGTCGTTTATCACTGCTCGTAACTTCTAAGGGGAATAATAAATAGGGAGGAAAACATATTCGAATGTATTTTCTTGATAGTGTCGAATATATCCGAGACAATGGAGAGAGATCCATATTTGTAATTATTTTCTACGATAGTATTTCATCGAAGTTTTTTCTCATCATCCTCGTCGTAAAAAAGTAACTTTTTTGTAACAATAAACAATCAATGGACGTTTTTTTTATTTAATTATTTTTTATTTGTCATTTATCAAATTTTTCTCTCAAGTGCTTAAATCTCTAATATTTTTATTATTCGCTTTCTTAATTCGTAAGTTTCTTCATATCATTTTATATGTTTTCCAGTGCTTAACATATCCTTTTCACCTGTTTCACGTACATTTACATTGCTAATATAATTTTTCTATCGAATAATTGAACAATACTCTGAACACGACCGTTCTGACGGGATCTTCTCTTTGTCGCTTAACACGTAAAATCTTCTCCTCACTTTCTTTGATTTACAAAAATTCATTTTCTCTATTTTTTTCTTGGAGGAGAGGAAGGAAAGAGAGAGTAAGAGTTCTATTGTTGCTTTCTCAACGTCTTCTCTATAGAACGGCGGTATTCGTAGTCGTTTCTTGAGTGAGATCGTCTTATTTGTACACGGTGTGTGCATATAAGTATAATATATACTTATAGGATACGTGTGAAATTAGGACGATCCTTAAATGTGAGATTCGACTGTGAATACCGCTCACAGAGACTCGTCCCTATTATCTGTCTCTTGCAATCTGTCGTCTTACTTTGTCATGTTATCTAACACTTTCTACTTACTCGGTAGATTTCGTTTTTTTTTTACCGATTTGCACATTTCTTAGAATCTTTCCTCACATGTACGATATATCATCATTTTCAGTTAAACTGCCAGTTTCGCGTCGAAGAAAGGTGTACAAAGTACGAATTCGAATGCGCACTTTGCGAATATTCATTTTCGCGACTTGTTTATGTTGAAAATTTATATACGCATAAAACAGAGTCATATATACACACACGCACACGAGAATGCTACTCTTTCGCAGCTGGAATGCTTTTCTCGTTCGTAGAACGCTCTTTACCTCATTGTACGTTCGCCCGCTGTTGCTTTGCATGCTCACAAAATTCTTCTCATCGTTTTGCACGTTCGCGGACTCTTCCTCCTCGCAAACTCCTTATCATCGTATGTCACGTTTCGCAGAATTCCTGTAAACCTTTTGCTTATCGTAAAAGCCTTTTGAACACGTTTATAGTGTCGAGAGATTCCTCTTAGTTAGAATAATCCAAAATGATTCTGTCTGATTTGTTGCTTGCAATCCTTTTGTTTGCAATGTCAACAAATTTTGTAACAAAATTACAATTGAATGACAATGTTGCTTTATATGTATAAAAGAAAAAAAAGATAAACTAATTTTGTTTTCCAAAAAAATGCAATTAGAGAACATATTAATAAGAGCTAAAGAACACAAGTTAACAGAGATCGACAATCGTTTTCTTGTTTTTCTTTTCGCAAAGAATCGCTGTACGTTTCGAGTCTTCCTTTTTGGGTCATCTTTAGTAGATTAATAATGGTAAACGCGCGCAAATGCAGCGAATCAAGTCTCACAAGGTATAAACAGACAGAAAGTCTCGCAAATTTAAAAATAAGAAAATCTCATGTTGAGAAAAAAACAATAAAAAATGAAGTGATCGAGACGTTCCTCAATAATTAATTGTCGCTCGTCATTCATTGATAATTAACCCACGCCCATCACGGTCACATCTCCGTTTGGTCTCGTCTTATTTATGTTAACCTTCGAAGCTAATATTTACGTACATTAAAAAAACCTTGTAATTAATCTCGTTGCGGATCCCGACAAACTCCCACCTTCACCGTTTCTGTGCCAGAGGATAATAAGTCTTTTATTTAAGACCCAATTTGTTACTTCCCTTGAAAGTTAATTCTGTGTCGGAGTTGCCAGTGATGATTTTGCGCTTTCCGGCTGTTATCAACCATATTTCCTCTCAGCTTGTCTTTTGAAACAATTGTTTTCCAATGATTTTTTAACATGTAAAATTTTCACACGTTTGATATAGTGAATAAATATCGAAAACTAGTTAGAGAGTGCACAGATAAATTGAAAGGGCACAAAAAAGATAGTTTCTGTTAAGTATTTTGTTTGACATTATTTTTAACTTGTCAAATATTCCAAATTCAACTATATTTCAGAACTGAATTCAAGCATGACGAGTTTAAAGCAAATCAAAAATTCACAGATAGAAGTCAACGCGGTTCTTGACGATACTTCATTAAGAGATGCACCTGGGTACATCCATTGCACAGGCCGCTGCAGCTGTAGGCGCAGTTCTCTCTATTTGCTCGTTAGCACGTTGCGATGTTGTTTACCAAGTTCCATCCATGGCAAGTTCGCGAGTGCATCTGAGGATTGTCGTACACGGAAAAGGCTCCCGGTTCTTGTATTGCTCGGATAAACACTTAATTTTTCGGATACTTGAATCTCCGAACTCTCTTCTGGGTGTTTAAATCTTGAAATATTCTTGAATGTTTGGATTTTCAGATTTTTAGACTGAACGACTTTTGCTTCCGAGATTTTTTCAAATTTAAATTTCACAGTTTCTGTTTGCTTGTTAGAAAGTTTTCTCCATTCTTTTAAATTTTATCTGAATTATACATATTTTTTTTAACATAATGCATGTTGTGGCTTGTCAGTTTGTCCTTTGTTTCTTACGCAGTACTGTGGTTAATTTTTGAATTAAATCATTTTATAAAGAAGATATATGTGCTTTTTAATCCCACCACCAAGTATCAAATTGTTTTGTATGTACAAACAATAAAATTTTTAAAACTTTGTGTTTTAAGATTCTATATTTTATTGTAGAAATTCTAAAAATATAATTAAATACCCAAAACTTTAAGATTTATCGTAGAATATTAAAGAATCGAAAACATATGTATATCATTATTACATTTTATGTTTAATTCTCATAATGTGATTACTTAGTACTTTATTGTGTTTTATTAATTAGCACATTGCGAAGTGTGTGATTCACCAAGAATTTAATATTTTTCAAATAATATAAATCACAATTACATTATAAGAATTAAATATTTTTTGTCGCAAACTTCTTGTAAATAAATGTAATAATGATGTATTATATGTATCTTCTCGTGTGAGCGATGAAAGCAAGAGACAAGAGAGGTAACCGGCAAAATCGACACGCTACACAGAATAAATAAGCGATATTACAAGTTAAGACCCGTTGAACCAGGTCAGTGTTTTCAAGCATAAAGTGCGCACGCGCCCTGCACACTCTTAGCGCCACCCCGTTGAAGACTACCCCAAACATAATGCACTTCTTCAATTCGCATTATTCTGAAATCGCTAGCGACGTCGTCGGAATGCAATCTTGCCGATCGAAGAGCGCAGATGTATCTATACAGTGCGAAAGTTTATAATAAAGTGCACAAAACATAAGCTTTGGAAAATAAATAAATTTGTGAATAACTCGTGTTGTGTGATAACGTAAATGTAACTTTTAAAAGTGTGAATCGACCAAAATACAAAGTATAAATCAATAAAACAATTAAGTTTTTAATAAATGCTATAAAAAGTTTTCGAGCAAGAAGTTTGCGAAAAAAAATCTGCGCTGCGAGCATCCTCCACATCTGTGTGTGTATGTTCTTTAAATTTTTAATACATCGAAATTTAAAAATGTGTTAACAACACCTAGAACTTTTAAAATCGGAATGCGGCATTTAATTTTAAAAATGTGATGATTCCGAGATGCACATCATTTCTTAGTTTTTTATTTTGCGTTAATATAGACATTTTTATCATCTTACTAATGGATAAATGTTTTGGTCCTTGAATGCCATGCATGTTGTCATGTTTATTTATTTTTATACAATTACAGTTTATATAAATGTAAACTGAATTTATTTATGCCGAATGATTTAATCTAGTTTAATAAATAAATTTCTTTTCTTTAAAAACAATAAATAAAAAATGTAGCTATGTAAATTTAAGTCATGCTAAAAGTATACATAGTTTGTTTCTCTTTGAATCTTGCTCGATTTCGCGACAGTTTTGCCAGCGAAAAATGTCGCGACTGCATTCCGTTTGTGGCAGAGAGCAAAATACGCATGAAAATTCCATGCAAGAATTTATTAATCAGCCGTTCTACGTCGTCGCTGTAATATAAAGCATGCTGGAAAATTATTTACTTCACTTAACATCGAGGCGACAAACATTTCCCTAGGTCACCTCTCTAGATTTCCACGCGCTTTTCTTGCTATGCGTAATTTTTAATTTATGTTATGAATCGATGCTTATTTGCAAGATATCTTTATTTAGAACTGTTGCACGAAAAGCATGTGTGAGTGAGCTACTTTTGAATAACAATATTTATTACTTAATATTCTTTATTACTAATTAATTTTATATTATTGACTATTTAATCTTCATTATTTTACTGTTACTATTAATTTTAAATAAACTTTATGTAAATAAATAATTTTAATAAATTTTAATATATTAAATTATACACACGCAATATGTTTCTTTAAATTGTGTGTGTGCGATAAATTGTAGATGTGGGTAAAGCGCTCAAATAACTGCCGACATAATGTGCTATGTTACTCTTTTTCTAAAGGGTTTAATACCTGTATTTTTACAAGCGCTTTAAATGTCCGCAAGCTCGCACGAGCTTCCGGAGAGCATTTACGGTCAGTAATAAATCGCAAATGTCAACCATTTTTAACTTTATATTGTACATTGAAGTACAGTACACATTGGCATTTTCTCACTGTATTAAAACTGATCGATGGCAGATGTCATGTCCTTTTCGCCATCAAAATGTCTCGTGACTAATTAAAAATTGCAATTACATTTACTTCGCGATCTACTTCCAACTTTGTTCTAAATAATCAATAATTAATATTTTTATACTGCATCGCCGCTATATACGAGAATTTTCTTAATAATTAATTGCGAAGAAACATTCTAATTATATATTACTCAATTTCTGTGCAGGAGTTACGGAACAAGAGACCTTTTAAGATATGGGACAGCTGGCGTAACGTACGAAAGGGCCTGGTCGTTAGCAACTTCGAAGAGTTGATTGTTCGGGGTAAGGAATGTATACGTAAACACACGTATGAGACACATTGATTATCAGATATCCAATATATCAACGTTTTTCTAAAGATGTTTCCGAAATAAAAAAAGAACTTAAAATCGTCTAAGAAGAGAGAAAAAAATCAGATCAGAAAAGTTTTTTTTTTTTTTGTCAAGAGAAAAGAAAAAACGAAGTGTGCTACGTTCGTAGGATTACTTCTCCTGCGAGCGTCGCGCATCGTTCTTTCGGAGCGTTCTGTGTCTACCTGTCCGGTCGGCCGACGAAGAAATATTTCCGGCCGGAAATATTTCCACGCGGCGTATCGCGCGCGTGGAATTGCATTATCTGCAAAGTTCCTTTGAAAGTGTCGTCCTCGCAACACACATTTCTCGCAACATCTCTCCGAGACAAAGCGTCGTTCGTTCGTTCGAGGACACACCACCATTATTCGCAACTGCGCCATTCACTGCGATTACACAGTAACAAGCGACACGTGGCACACGCACATGTACGCACACACACACACACACACACACATTATACATCACGTCGCATATATCGCATCACGCTAAACGCCATCTGACATCCACAAGCCTTCGCCTTCCAACCCTTTGCTTTTAGGCAAGGAAAAGCTGGGCGTGCCACAAAACGAGAATGTCTCGCTAGTTTTGGAGTCGGACGGCACACAAGTCGAGGACGGCGAATACTTCAAGACACTAGGCAACAACACAATTCTGCTTCTGCTGCGGCATGGTGAACGCTGGTGTCCAACTGGCGTCGACATCATACGCGCTGGTAGGTAAAAAACGAGGGACAAATTACGAATCAATCGAATTTTAGGGGAAATCGGCAACTTGGTTGAGAAAACTAAGGTTGAAGTATAATATTGTACGGAGACGCACAAGAGAAAAGATAGAAATGCCTGGAGAAAAATGAGGAACGTCCGTCTGGAAGATCGGGAGATGAAACGAGGAGAGTTTGGGTGTCTTTTAGAGGCGTTTTATTATTATTATTTAATTCGAGAGAGAGAAAGGGAGAAAATGTCACACACAGATGTCATACAATTAGATTATCTCGTAAAAACAGAAAAAAAAAAGAAAAAAAAGTCACATTCTCACACGGACCTTTAAACGATCAACCAAGTAGCTCTTCTTCTATTCTCAAATATCTCGATTTTCTGGATTTTTGAAACCCTTGAATATGTAGCTTCTTTAGAGTCATACGCGCTGCTATGTAAAGGGGATATTACAACGATCAACTTTGGTTGATGGAAATCGGCAACTTGGTTGAGGATACTAATCTCGAGGAAACTGATAAAATTGATCAAACTGAATTACACGTGGATCAAACTGAATCCTTACACACACACAAGCCTTTAAACGATCAACCAAGTAGGTTTTCTTCTATTCTTAAGCTCTCTTTTAGATGTTTTGGAATTCTTTTGCAATCTTCTTTACCACATATCCAAACCTCCTTATATAGAATTTTTGGATAAAAGTAAGTTCTTTGGCTCCCTTAAGATTTGTCGATCTCGCACTCTATGCGATGGATCCACCGGCACTGATTGTCACGCCTTGCAGCACCAAACACTTTAACCGTAACCTTCTCGTCATCTACGTTTTTTCTCAAGTCAAACGGATCTGACTGATTCGTTCTCTCTCTCTTTTTTTTGTATTCCCAGCAATTTCGGCAATCCCGAAAATAGTGTGCGAGACGATCCACGCGCTGGAACTGCACGATGAGACGCCATCGTGGAAAATCATGGACAATAAAGGCCGAGTCACAGTGGTGCTGCACTGGGACCAGCGCTCGTCGTCGTCGTCTCAGGTCCAGCAGCAGCAATCGAAGGCGGGCCAGGATCCTCAAACCTCTAAGTATTCACCGACTAAGAAAGCCGACCTGAGCGGCGCTCAGCGACCCTCCCTCGTGATCCAGACCAGCCTGGACAAACTCGGCTACGACGGCAAGTCGGCGCACTTGCCCGGCGATATTGCTCCGACGCGGTATACCAGTCCGCGAATCACTGTGATAAATCATGACGATATGGTATTCCTAACTTATCGTCTTGTTACTTTATAATGTCTTTAATCATTTCAATATGTTCTCGCGTTATCGTACTACAAATTAATGTTTGTTCTGCCAACAGCAGCCGCCGTCGCAGCCGCATATACCCGGTCGACTGGTGAAGCAGGGCACGAATTCGTTCGACAGCACAATTCACATCCACACGCCGCCGGAATGCTCCAATCACATCCACGAGCCGCTCGCGCGAAACGGCAGTCCAGTGAACGGCGCCGATGGCGGTCCATCCGGAGAATGTGACTTCCATTGCTGCGCTCTGCACGAGGAGGGCCGCAGAATCGCCGTACACAAATCGGTGGCGACGTCGCCGATACAGGACGCGCAGCACGCACAGTATCAGGCGCATCACGCGCTCCAGCAACAGCAGACGCAGACGCAAACGCCGTCGCCGCAACCGCCATCCTCTTTGTCGGACGGCACCAAGCGACCCGGCCCCGGCAAGGGTCACGTGCGCTTTCGCGACACCGCCGACGAGGAGTCGAGCTCGCGTATGGCGGGTCCCTCCGGTTTGCACCTGCGTCAGAATCACGTCAACCAGTATCACCAGGAGCACGACAGCTCCGAATCCGAGACGGAGAACACGATAATGGAGGACGAGATCATTACGTCGGAGAAGTTTCTGCTGCTGATCGATCAGCTCACGGTCGATCAAAAGCATCACCTTAGCATCAAAGACATCGGCATCATACTGGAACGACTTAGCTCAAAAATTCTCGACGTCGAGCGGCTGGATCGCGACAGCGAAAGCAAGGAGTGTTACAACTGGACGATCAAGGCGGTCATCAGGGGCGATGTTCTGCGGGAACTCGGGGTGATTTACAACGGGAACTACTACACAATCTCGGAGCATCCGGGCTACAGGGAGGAGTCCGAGGACGATAATGAGGATAACGAGAGGGAAGAGGAGGATAGACTTTAATATGATGGTGTTTTACTAGATAGATAAATAGATAGATATACATCTATTCCTAGTTATTACTAACTTAGGACACATGTTGGAAACAAGAACGGGAAAATATCACGTGGCCTCTATTAGATCCGAGGAGTTTTCGGCTATCAAATCTTCTGCTTTTGTTTTGGAGAAGTCTGGCGCTTCCTACGATCTTCCCAGGATCTTCCCTCGCGTGATTCCCCGCAAAAGAGTTTAAGTTTTCCTCCCGAGAATTCCTCCGAGAAGAGATTCTCCGAGAAAGAGTATCGGAGAGCATCTCAGAATCTTTTGGAATTCTTTTAAATATATTAGACACACTCTGTGTTAAAGCGTCTAAGAAAAAAAAAACAGAAACGCTAAACTCGTGCCAAATTATCATTTAGAATTTCTGATATTAATCCTACTCAATTATCGTAAGAGTTTCCGCTTTAGATTCGTCTGCATATTTTTTAATCGAAGGAAGAAGTTTAGATATCGCGAGAACTCTCTCACAAAAAGATTATACTTATATTCAAATCCTCGCGTTTCATCGCGCTTGACAATTTTGCGTGTGGATTTGCGAGGAAAATCCGAAAATCCTTAGCTTCTCCGAAATTCGTGCTATATATCCTCGGATCAGGAATGAGATCAACGGAGAAGCGAGAACCGCGATCGACGCGTGCGAAATTATATTTGCGTCACGGAGAGAAATTCAATTTGTAAAATCGAAACAGCGACAAAAGGTAGATCGCGAAGCCAAAAGCATTACCTACTTCTTCTGAATGTGTTTTGTAATAACGAAAATTGATTGACAAAACAAACCAAGGGGGGGGGAGGAGGGGGCAGAAGAAGCGTATCATGAATCATGTAATATGATACATCTTCATTAAAAAAAAAAAACTTAGTTCTAAAGACGGTTGTTGAAATATGTATTTATTAAACAAATTAGTACATATACGTGGTAGGAAACATTTTTGGGATTACGGACGTCGGTTCCGTAACCGTCCACAACACTGCCCTTACAAAAAAAAAAAATTTAAAAAAGGATAAAATAGCGCGAAAGAGTGAAATAAGTGACGAACGATGACGGAGAAGAAGAAGAGACTGAACACAAAAAGATGTGAATATATAATACATGTGTAAAACGATTCGACTCGGCTTAACTCGACTCATTTAAGTGATTTTATTCTTTTTCTCTTTTTGTCTGTCCGCGACACTTCACAATTAGTTATATACAAATCTCTTTATTGCAAATATAAATTATATCTTGTTCATTTTATAAATTATATGATTTTTATCCGCGATATTTTAAAATTCGAGAGAAACGAATTTTTATAATTCATAAATAATTTTGAAATAATTAATAAAAATTATCGAGAAGCCATTTTTTGTAATAAAGAAATAATTTGTTTTTAATAGATTTGTGTGATCAAGAGATAGAAAATCTCGCGAAAATTTTGATAGTCGACGTCGGGGAACAATCGATGATCTCGAATGGCGAACGGATAACATGTGGTGAGTACATGTAACGATCCTTAGATCGCCATAGTATGCTCAGATAAATACGGATATAAATGTAATCGCGTGGCTGCCTTCAATTCATCGAACATCGCAGATGATTTACGACGCATAAATCGCACAAAAAACTTTTCACAAAACAACTTGTCATGAACTTGATAAAGTTCGTGGGAAAGAAAAAATATAAAAGAGAAGAATAAAACAATGAAATTGTTTGTTTCTCGCCGACGTTAATTCTTTGTAGACTCGTAAAACAAAACGCTCTCGTAGCCTAAGCGATTATTCTTGAATTTTCGGATTCTCCGATGTTTAATCATTTAATGCTGCTAGGTTTTTTTGACGTCTTTATTCTTCATTTGTATCTCTCGCTTAAAAGAGAGAGAAAGTAACTGGTATCTTTTAATTACACATATTTTTCAATCTCTCTATGTTTCCTCTCTTTTTGAATTTTGTTTAAATTCTTGAATGTTTACACCTTTTTTATTTACATTATATTTATGTATAAAATTACTAAATAATTATTTTTAATGAAGATTTTCAAGCTGAAGATTTGTCAAGTTTGTTTTTAACTTTTATGGAATCTAGTGGCAACTTTCATTCATTTCGGCACACGATCGCACGACCTGCGATATTTCGAATTAGGTCAGTAAATAAAAAGATTTGTGATTTTCTTCAGCGTATATACACGAATAGCATCGTTCAAAACTATCAACTACTACTCATTTAACGTATAAAAGCTATACATACGTAAATTGGTTTTTTTCTATTTAAAAAAGACATCTTTAAGTTGTTAGGTTTAAAAAAGAATGGATGACATCGTCTCTGATTTTAGTATAAGTTTATAGTAAATTTATATAGTATACATATGTTTTTATTATATAGTATATAGAGAGAACACGAGAGAATGAAGTGAGAGAGTGAGAGACTATATAAACAAAAAATGTAAGAAAGAAATTTTGTATGTTATTATCGTAGTTGTTTTGCGACGAGAATGAAAGAGTTGCAAGTTTCGAGCGGCGCTCACAAATCATCGTATATGCATCAACACGTATGCATATATATATACACATATATATATATATATATATACACATATATATATATGTATATATGTATATATATTAAACTGCGTGTGTAACATAATATAAATATGTGGTTGAAACAATTCGAAATTCACGTTAGCGGATGTATTACATGATTATATATAAATGATATATCGATACGTGGCGGGGATGCCAACTATGTGAAACTTTACAATTTTAATATATTTCTATTGTAAGTATACTCGCGCGTGTGCGCGCACGAAAAAAAAAAAACAATTGTGAAAGAGAAAACTAAACATTCACATATAAATGCTATAATATTCGATAGCATATATATAAATATATACATATATAAATATATAAATATATACATATATTATATGATAATTCAGTGAACAAGCGTCACACTGACGTAGGAGAAAAATTCACTTTATACATATTAATAAAAAACAGGTTGTCTTGTTTTTTGGGACTCGGAGGAAATGCGTTGTTGTTCGAAGCCGACTAAGAAAAGAAGGCACGAAATCCGCGAAATTCGTCATTCTGTTGGCGTTAAAATTTCCATGTGTCTTATCTCATCTCACACATACATGCGCACACAAACACACACACACACATTACTTCACGATCATCTTACCTTCAGAATGTGCTATATGTGCTCAGATCCTGAAATCGAGTCCTGCAGATTTCTCGGATCTTCCACGATCTCGGCGACGCACTCTCGGTTGGGTCCTCAAATCGTCGGAATTGAAAATTCCGAATTCCGCCGATTTCATATCCCAACGAGTTCGAAACTCTCGGATTCCGCGGAGAGAGAGAGTGTTTCTCTTTGAGGAACAAACTCGTCTCTGATTTAAGGTTCCACTGGTCCTAGATTGCTGTAAGATTCTAGGTTCCTTGGATCTCGCATTCCTTGATATCTGGACAGTTTGAAGTTTAGATGCCTTGGGGAAAAACGTAAGGTATAGCTTTTCTGCGATCTAGGATCTTTAAAATTCGCGATTTTGTTCCTTTGGAGGTTCTTAACTTTTTAGATTTTGTTTTTGTGCAATTATATATTTCGGAGTGATTTCTTCTTGGACTTTTTTCTCGAATTTCACAAAATATCGTTTCTCTTTGGATCACCATACACTTTCGGATTTTCGAGTCATAGAATGTCGATGATACGATGATACGATATTTTGCGTTACACAAAAAAGTGAGATCAGAATAAAATTTAAGAAAAGAAAAAGAGAAACTAAAATGATTTGATTTGTTAATCGCATAATGTTTTTTCTTTAAGAAGAACGTTTTTTATTACAAGAATGCTTTTGCAATGGAAAATCTAGGTTTCTTTTCCGGAGAATTATTCAAATTACACAATATTAAAAAAATCGATTAGAGATCCTGGACGTAGTGCCCTTTTAAATAATAATAAATAATATAATAATAAAACGATGATTAATGCTAATATTAATGATAACAATAAAATAATAATTATATAAAATAAAAAGATTGTTATAAGTTGTAATTGTTGTTTCTGGTACATGCAGATACTATACATACGCACATACATACATGCAGATACTATACATACACACATAGACACACATATACATACCTTAAAAACTAATGGCCTCTGCCATTTATTTATATGTAGTCTCCTCCTATAATCCTTTATTGAAAAAAGTAGTACAAAGTCCTGGAATTACCCAAACAGAAATTCACTCGTACTTCATAATCTTATTAATTTGTTGCAATTGTTTTGTGCAACGTTCAAGAATTATCCGACATAGATTTACTCTGTATTTTTACAGAGTCACAATAATTATTCGTTATGCAATCGGATTTTGTAAATAATTTATATACAAATTTGTATCATAATTTTGTTTTTTTTATCTCAGATTTCCTTAGATCTTCGAAATATTACGCAACTCCATTTCTCGATATAACATATAATTTATATTCTATTACATGCAAATAATATAATACATAGTTGTGCTTTTTTATAAAAACAGTGCAACTTTTTCACGACCTATAGATCGATTAATCTGCAGCGAGCAACTGACGATTGGCATGAGAGAAAGAGAGAGAGAGAGAGAGAGAGAGAGAGATCTAGCATAAGCAACCTCGCATTAATGATTACCTCTGTGTATCTGCATGGCCGTACATATTACAATAACTTTTAACTACTTTTAAACGGAAGGGAGAAAAAAACGTAGTCGTTATAATCGATGTAGGAAAAATGAAATTTTATACAGAGCGCTCCGAAAGCATGTGCCAAACGTGTGTGTATCGAAAATAAATTCGATACTTTATCTTCGCGACTAGACAATCTTTCTCACATTTAAAAATGTTCTTACTGAGAATATTTAAAGAGACTCTTACAAACACATAATGTTTAGAGTTTTATGTTCTAAGGCTTTAACATATCGATTGCTTTAATACATGTACAAATTTATTAATTGTTATATTTATGTTTATTATACTTAAACATACATATGTATATTTTTATATATATGTTAAATTGTAATTGTTAATTTTTTTAAGATTCTATAAATGTTTATGCGACAATTAAAAAAAAAAACAAAAAAAAACAAAAAGGATTTCTCTTACTAAATGTTTTTCTGAACACTCGTTAGAAGAAATTTATTTACGCCGTCGCGCGAAAACTTTCGGAGCATTCTGTTAACGTAAATATATGTGTACCGAGATGGTGAAGTACGTTTAGCACCTCTTGCCGCGTAGCGATTAGCTCGCACCACTGAATGAATGACGTATCGTTTTCTGAACGGATGATGGCACGAATCTATCTTGTGTGTTTGACGAAGGATTCGAAACGACGGAGCAGAGGAGTAAATCAAAAAAACGGGGATTTCTGCAAGATTTAATCTAGGACGAGGTACTTAGGAGGAGTCTTCCCTCGCGAGAGGTATATAAAACTTTACATGTAATACAAATGCGTCAAGAAAGCACTCGCATACACACATATATTATACTTGTTATCGCATCACGTTTAAAGAGTTGAAAATTCTTTTGTTACCGTAATACGTGCGTGCATTTATTCGCACACACTGCGAGAGCGTGAGGAAAGCAAATACGAATTTGTCAGGATTTAACACAGAAGATCGTATTACTCTATAACTAGAAATAACGACGAAGAAGATCGTATAACTATAGAGAGATTTATATACATCTATAAAATGTTTTACGAATAAGTTTTTTTTATTAAATTACAAAATCAACAACACACAGACTCTTGTGAATTTTACAAAATTGTATTCCTTAAATTTCCTTTTTGTAATTCCAACTGTTTTATTAATCCCGTGAATTACAGTTAGTTTCGCGACGCTCGAATGTGCGAGTTCACGTTTTGTGTTTTAAGGTTGAATTAAATCGTGTCTTAAAAACTAATTATATAAGTTTTAATGGTGTCAGTTTGAATGTTTTTAAATGAGTTTCTGAAAATATCTTAGAAAATTAAGTAAACCAAAAAACAAAAAGAGTTCTCCTTAACTTCTATGTAAATATGAAAATATACGAAGATGATTATGAAATGAATACACTGAGCTTAATTAGAACTACTTTTGTATCGTGAAATATGACGCGAGCGCTTTCTTCGCGAACCTATACACTCTCCAAATCGCATATTTAATTAACGTAACATAAATTATATAACATAAACTAAAATCGTAATAACTTGCAATTCTACAGTAAAAATGTCGAAAACGCTACATAAGCCAAGAGTAGAGTGAATTAAGATTTTTTAAGCATTAAAACGAAAAATAAAAATAAAAAAAAAACAAAAAAAAAACGAGAGATTGTACTGATGACGGTGACTTTTTTAAAATGGCGTTTTATCGCGTTACGAGAGAATATAATATGTGTATATATAATGCATAACGTACATCCGCAGGAAAACCAACACACACAAACACACACACGTAGATCTACACGCGTGTGGTCGCGTGCGGTCTATGTGTATTATACATATATATACAATTCATAGATGCGCGAGAGTGCGTGCGAATGTGCATGTCTGATAAAAGAGTGCTGCAAGAATGTAAATAGTAAAAAAAAAAAAATACCGTATGTACCACGATTATCCACGAGGATCTGTAATTGCCAAGTGTAAAAGTTACATACAATACATACGTCATCTATAAATATAGATTACATAATAATAATAATAATAATAATAATAAGTAAGTTCGATGCACGATAGCGACAATCGCAGTATTCTGTGCGATTTTTCGGCGGGCAAATGTTTGCACCATGTTTGTTCGTGAATTTTCCGGTAAGAAGAGTGAGCAAAACTCGTTGCTAAATCCATTTAGCGCATTTTGCGTTGCTCCTTGCAGACCGATTGAATATAATCGATCGGATCGTTGCACATCTTCAATTGTAAATATGTTTTTTTTTCTCGATACGATCCTCAAAAAGTTTTCCGCTCATTTTTTCTTCCCTGTAATTGTATATATATTTTCGAACACTTACTTTCAAACTGCACAAAATTCACCAGCAAAAAAAAAACGGTGCAAAATTATTTCCGAAATGAATGTCACTCACAGCAGACACACATTTCTCGTTAACCCTTTTCGCGCACATGTATCACGTGGCGTTTTTGTACGTGTACACGGAACACATTCCCTAGATAGATTTCACACACACACACACACACACACTCTCCTACTTGTAGCCTAAGATACATACGATCTTGTTCTTTTCGCTCAAACATATAGTAAAAAGAAAACAACATCTACGGTATCAGACTATAAAAAAAAAAAAAAAAAGATGAAAGTGAAATGTGTCTCAATCTGTGAGAACGTATTTATTGTAATGCAAATTTAGTGGGACCTAAGTAGGCTTCGTTGTGCGCGGAAAGGGTTGACCTATTTATCAGCATTTATTAAACGGATAAAAAACACATTGGGGGAGGAGAAGAAGATGGCAGGATGATGCCCGAGAGAGGAGAGATTGCTCGATTGTTGAAGGAAAAAAAAATGTTCCGCGTTGACGTCGAGCTTATAAAGTTACTTAATGTTAAACTGATGTTTTTACACGACTGCCATACAATATATTATGTATTTACACGATGACGCGAAGTTACGCTAGTTCGTCTCGGTAGCAGGTGCATTGTCTGTTGCCGCCGCACAGTGTGATATCTTTTTACGTCCAATCGAACAGAACAGACATACTTTACTCGTCTGAACGTTCCGCGGCGTTTTCTCGCAATCAGGTAAACTATTTCTGTTCTTGAATTGGCCAAATTTTATACTGTGCGTATTATCGAGTACGTTTTTTCCACTAAGGCGCGAAGAGAGTGGAAAAAGGAGGTTTATTCACTATTGGAAGTATTTTTCCTCACCGCAAAGAAGAGACGCGATGGCAAAATCTCTGCGCGCGGCGAATGAGTTCCACTGCGAACACGAGTCTGTTTCTCTCGATTACGGATTGATATACACGCCAAAATGTGTACCTACTATATATACGTAAATAAATAAATAAAAAAAAAAAAACAAAAACAAAAACAAAAACAAATGAACAAACAGATGTATGTGTCGGAAAGAGATTTAAGAGAGGAAGAAATCAAGACGTTCGAACATTTTTTTTGAATAGTAATTATTTTTTATATAATTGATATATTTATGTCAGTTGCAAAAAACATTTGCGTACACCGGTTTAATTTAATAATATTACAAAAACTCACGATTTTTCAAGAAAGTTGCGCGTCCATATGTATAAACCGTGAATAATTCTATAATACACACATGTTCTTAATTTATTTTTAATTTTTATGTCACTTTATAGATGGGTGTACGTAGACTTTTTGTGACTGATTGTATAAATACGTGCATGTCGCCCTTCTTAGAAATTTATTCATTTAACGCACTTCTCCGTTGCACATAATATTACTTTTTTAAAATGTTAACCCACTTTTTATTCGCGTTCTCAAAGATATGTTTGCACAACCTCGAGAACGTTCTTCAAACATTGCGTTATTTCGCGCGTATTTGTCTCTGTGATACGTAAATAAATTTTCGCCTAAATTCTCTGCGTAGTATAATCTACACGCGCAAGACAAATTTAGATCGACACGTGAATGAGTCTTTCACGTGCCTAGACGTTTAGCTGTCTATATTTTATATACACAAAAATTAATTATTATTATTTTTGTTACGAAACAAGGTTTTGGCACGTGTCACCCTCGCGCTCTGCCGCATTTGGATACAATGAAAAAAAAATTATTTGAGTTAGGAATTGAGAGATGATCGCCTTATCTTATAATAAGGACTTTTTTCCTGAGAATTAGAGTATCTCCTTTCAAAAGATAATTTGCGATATCTTCAAATTAGCGATTTCGTAATTTCAAGCTACAGAAATTCGTTGAATAATAAGATATATATATATATATATTTTTTTTATTTCTTATATCTCATATTTCTCTCGAACAAAGTCGCTAGTCGTGAAGAAACAGTTGCTGCGTCGGCTAAAAATGACGTAAGATTGTTTCCGCTGTTGTGCAAGCTGTAGCGCATCGTTTAAATTTAGCGACGAAATATCAAGACAGAGAGACAAACGCGAATGCCTAAGACGCGACTAACAGGTAAGAGAAGACGCTGGCTAATGGATCTTACTAGGAATTCGCGCAAGCACGTAGCGATAATCAGATTGAAATTTGATGATAAGAAACAAGTCGGTTCTTTTGTACAATAAGAATGACAGAAGTAATAAATTGACTCTTCATGTCGCAGTTCAGAGATCAGAAATTTAAGTAAAAAAAAAAAAAAAAACCTTAAGATTGATTCTTAAATATGAGAGAGATTCCTGAATATTTTAAGTTATATATCTTATTTTAAGTTATATATCTTATGAATTTTTTCTTGTATCTCAGAAAATTGCGTTTTTATATCCACGCGGACCCCGAGCAATCTACTTACCCTCACTTGTGTATATCAATCTCAGAATTTGGCTTTCGTCGATTTTAGATTACCAGAGTGCTCTCATCAATAATTTAATTGAGTACACTTCGGGTTCCCAGTGTTTTTAAAATCTCCTATCAAGATTTAGATATATATGTATGTATGTGTGTATATATATATGTACTATTTTGCAGTTAAAGCGCACATCTCGGAGCAATCTAAAACGCTCTTCATTCCACGCTCTCCTCTCCGCCACTCTCTTCACTTTAATAATTTCTTTGCTCTTCTCATTCCGCGATCTCCATCTGATCCAGCATCTCCAATATCTCGTGTGCTTCAGCACCAACTATGTCATCACCTAATCTCTAACGTCCCTCCCGGTCATCCTCTCTCTCTCTCTCTCTCTCTCTCTCTCCCCCCTTCTTTCCCTCCCACTTCGTTTGATTGACGCTAATGATCGCACTATTAATTAGCCGTCTGAGTATGCGTTTTCTTTATCTCTGTCAAGTGAAGCGACGAAGCCGAAGTTACCCATCACGTAACCGATTGCTTCTCGATCGATCTATCTTCTTTTTATCTCAATGCGCTTGAGTGTATCTCTCTCTCGTGTTCTGTGATTCAACTTAAATTTATGTTAATGTGATTACAATTTTAGTGACATTCCCGGGAGAGATCTAATCCCCGATGTTCGCTCTAATTTTCTAACACGAAGATCTGAGAAATCTAGACTTTATGCAAAACATAAAATCCTCGGAATTGAGATACGAAGTAAGCTCCTTAGTCCTCCGTCGTTTTCTCTCAGAATTTTTGGAGTCCTACTACTTGATTGTAGATATTTCCTTCTCACTCTCGCGCTATTCGTCGCATCCTCCTCTTTATCTTTCCCGTCATATTCGCCATTCATCTGAAACCTTCATCTCGACGATTCCTCCGGCACCTCGTCTCGCAGCATCCAGCCGGCAGGCAGAATCGCCATCCTCGCAGGACCTTGATCGGTCGGTGCTCTGCGGCAGGTCCTGCCACCTAGTCCCAGTCGTTCATTCTCTCTCTTTCTCTCTCTCTCTCTCTCTCTCTCTCTCTCTCTCTGTCTCTTGCCTTGTGCACCAACCAAACCCCAGCCAAAGGGGCTTTTCGCATCTCGATGCCGCTTCTGCCCTCGCGGCGGTAGCGAGAAAGCCACCAGCGCGCGTTATTGATTTGACAGGAATGACGGGAGGTGGAATGGCGCAGGAATCGATAAAAGGAGGTGGTGGTCCACGCTGCCGGTGGTACGCTGCGCGGTGGTGCGCGCGTGTGCACGCGACGGAGAGCGTCGATATTGCGAGTTGCAGAGCGAGCGAGCGAGTCGCAGAGGGCCACGGAGGGTTGGTAGCGAGCAGGTGGTGGGAGAGATGAAGAGGAGGACCGGAGGGAGCGGCAGCGCGAGGAGGAAGACCAGGAGAGGGAGCGGAGAATATTTTCATACTCCAGACTCCCGGCGTAGGTAGAAGATGGCAGCCGAGGCGTGATTCGGTCCGGGCAGTTCTTCGAGAGTAGTAGGACCGCAATCAGCTCCGGATTTCGAGAAGAAGAAGCCGCCGGGAATAAATAGTGTGCTATCCCTTCGTGCTCGGCCTTTTTTTTCGTCGGTCGGTGCCCGTGGCCCGGAAATCCCGTAGGAAGCCACCGGAAGATGATTTGAGGAAAAATAAAGAGAGTTAGGCGAGAAAGAGAAAGAAAGAAAAAGAGAGAGAGAGAGATAGGAAAGGAGAGTAACAGAGAGAGAAAGATCCGGCACCTCGTCGCTCGACTACGCTTTGCTCGCTCGCGCGCGACGTTTCTCTCCATCTCGCTATTTTTCTGTCGTTTTTTTTTCGTCGCCGCGCAAAGAACCGCTCGCGTAAAAAAAAAAAAAACAGAAGCGCATTCTCCCAATCGCACAGTCGGATCAGTCGTCGGTAGTTAATACGGATCGTCATCGTCGGAAGAAACGACCTGTGATCCGCTCCGTTACGCTCCGATCCGCTTGGCTCCGCGTGCCGCGTCTGATGAGCAAGGAGGTGGTAGATGTCGGTAATTATGCGCGTAGTAATGAGTAATTCTGTAAAGCCCGTCGGGATCGCAGCAGCCGTCATCGTCGCAGTGTTTTACGAGCATCATGTAATATGGAATTAAACAATGTTGTTAAGACATAAACATGTTCTGGCTACACTGTGGACTCTTTGTTCTCGTGATTGCCGTATCTGGATTTATTAGCAGCTTAGCCGACATTACATCTAAACGAGGTAACGCCTGCCTGTCTTCACCCGCCTGCGATTTTGTATTTTTGCCTGTCTCCGTATGTTTTCTGCTATGAAAAATGGATGGATATTGAGCTGTTCTGATGGATTGGTAGTTGTCTCGATTTTGGTTTTAACAACTGAGAGAGAGAGAGAGAGAGAGAGAAAGAGAGAGAGAGATTTAATCGGAGCTAAGTGCAATCAGTCCCGAGACAATATTACAGCCGAGCCGAGAAAAATCGTAATCCAAATGCGGATTTTTTAATCAGGTTCCGAGGTTTCTTTTGTAAAACAACCATGTTTGTCAGGAAGCTGACTGCACTTCTTTCGATCAATTTCGAGAAGGACAATGAACCAGGTCAAGTGTGATTCGACGTAAGAGAGATGAAATTATTTTTCAATGTAACCGGAAACCTATTTTTTTCTTTTTTTTTTTTTGGTTTTTGCTTTCGACAATTGACTTGCTTGAATGAATGAAACGCCGATCATTACATTACGTCTACTTTTATGCACCTCGCTTAGCAAGCGCTTATCCTTCCACGTTAACGCATAGTTTGTAAAAAGATAAACTCCGAAGCAACGAGACTGAGGACTCAAATGCGTCTCAAAGATAAAAGGAAGCTCTCGAAAGCTTCTTAACAAATATAATAATAGAAGACCAATAAAAGCCCGACACACGACGGGATGTGCAAGGTAGTCGTTCGAGGTTTCGTAATTGGCGCTTTACGGGAACAATCCCAATTATGATAATCTATTATCTGATGGATAATTTAACGCGAGACGGTTTGCGCAATTTGCGAAGCAATATTTTGCGAGAAGAAAGATATCGCGTAAAAAAAAAAAAAAAAAAAAAAAAAAAAAAAAAAATAGTAATTCAGTTCGAAGTTTGACGTGAAGTTTTATTTTTTTCCAAGTTAATTATCCGAGATTAATAATGCTAATGCAACTTCTCTCAATGAGTTTGCATTTAAATTTATGTCGTAATTTTTATAGATTTATTCTCGCGAGTATACACACGGCATGTGATATCTGCTATCAGGTTTCTCTTACACACGGTATATTGGACATTGAACTACAGCCGAGTTTGTGCCGGTTTTAATCTTTGATAATCGCCATATAGATACTCGAACAATGCGTTTTTCAGCTAAACGGCTTGTTTTGTTTGAGATTTACTTAGAATGTGGATATTTTTATCATATATTTTCGCTTTCTACAGAATTTTCGAATCTAAATTTTTCCAACGTTCTCTCTGCTCATTAACTTTTACACTGTTAAAGGCGCATTTTCTCTCATCTTAGAAATTTCTAAATCAGTCATCGAGAAGATATTTTTATCTTGGAAGAAGAATCTTGCGAGGATCAGTATCCTCTTTGCTGAGATAAGAGGATCGTCTTGCTGTTGCCTGTTAGAAATTAAGTTAAGATGCGAATACACCGTGCTTACAATGTGTTTAAGATTTTTTTTCCGAGTCCGAAGTCTTATTTTCGAGAGATTCATTGAGATTACAGATTTCTCTGATCGAAGAACGCTAGCTTCAATCTGTAGCGTCAAAGAACTTACGATGTCGGGTTAAGGAATCCCGGAATTCGAGGAATCCGAGCGATTCGGATAATCTAGGATTCAAATAACTTAATATTATCTAGAGAAATTAGGTGAAACCTAGTGAAGAAAATCTGGAATCTGCGGACACAAGAATTTGAGAAAAACCTCGTAGGATAAAATCTGAAATTTGACTTAAGATACTTTGGAGTTTTTTTCTTGAATCCTCGAACAAATCACGTTTTTTTGCATTAATTAATTATCGAAACGTGTGTATACGCACACTCGCCTATTACAACGGACTCTTTCTTTTTTTTTTGTCGTTGACACGATATCGTTCTCTTTCTCGTTGCAACACATTAATTAACTTTACAACGGCAACGTGGAAAAAATAGAATTCTCGAATAGCACAGAAATAAACAAAACATATGCTGATAAAAAAAAAAAAAAAAAAAAAAAAACAGATAAAAACACTCAATTTTTCGTATTTATTGACAATTTGTAGCTATAAATGTTGAAAAACAATGTTCAATTTGTACAATTCTATCAATTAGTCGTTGTTAGCTCGCTAAAATCTGATACGTGCAATGCCTACTGCACTATTTTTCACTAAGTACAGCATTTTTTTTATTAATTTCGCCGTATAATTCCCGACTAATTCACGACAATAAAACTGCTGATTATACGCGCGCACGGCGCGCGCACTCAGATTCCTTCTCTCATCGTATTCGCGCAATTTGGTATTTGCTGACGTCGGAGAATGCGAATATATAGATCAGCGGAACGACGCGGTGCTTTGGTTACGACCGGTATACATATACGTACGGCGCGGCGTACGTACATACGTTACGTACGCGGATTTTCCGTGGTGGAAAACGGCCGCGGTGGAAAACGCGACGTCGGACGTTGGAATGCGCGTAATCGTTACGTACATTTCCGTCGAGCTTCAAATCCCGCAGTTGCATTATTCATAATGTTATCGCGCGGAATTACTCCGCACCCGCTTGCTCACTTTGCATGTCCTTCGTCGCCCATCGCCCCGGCGTAAAACCGCGAGCACGCGAATGTGCGCTTTGCACATGCATCATCGCATGAAGCAGCTTATCGCGCCGTCGATGGTCCCAACGACAACGACGACGACGACGACGACGACGATGACGATGACGCGCGCCACGACAATGATGTACGTGCGTGCACCACATTTCTTATGACGCACAGATATCTCGCTCGGAGGGACGTGATTTTGTTTTTATAAACTTTTCTATAACTCGAAACATTAAGATCCAGAAATAGATGAGTATTTTATTGAGATAGACAGAGTAAGATTACGTTATTTTTAACACTATTCTTGTTTGTGAAATATTTTTAGCTTTATTATACTGAAAACGATACATACTTATTACAAGAATTTCACCGGAGAGGCTTTTTCTACTCTCGGAAGGAAAATCCTATCGACGATTTGTATCTCTTGGATACCAATGATAAAAATACAATTTTTTTTTTTTTCGTTGTAGTAGCGTCTCTTCAACATTATACTACAAAATAATGAAGGATCAAGCTTTTTACAGAGAGCGGGACGGTCATAAAATAAGCTTCTTAGAGAGAGAGACTATATTTCGAAAATTTTACTATCATTTTTATAGCCCCTCTGAGGATCAGCATCCCTCGAATATTAATGACGAAAATATTATTCTTTTTTTTTTCTTTCTACGGTGTCATGATTGTCATGCTACATTCTGCGCGAGATATAATGTTGAAGGATCGAGTTGTCTACAAAGAGCGTATATAAAAGCGGTCATAAAATATTTATAAGCTTCTTAGAGACTTCAAAATTTTATAGCCCGTCATAAAGCGCTAATACATATTTTAATGACGACTTTAACGCTTCTTCGCGCGAGAACGGGTAAAGATTGAGGTGGGATACCCGAGAAAGAAATATATTTGGTAATAATACATGTTCGAGATGTACCGAAAATTAAAGGAAAAGACAACGCGCGTAAGTTTCAAGAGCGCGTTTTATTTCGACGGAAATTCTTGTTTTTCTAGCTTAAAGTTACTTAAAGCTACTTGAGACGAAAGTGCACAAATTGCGTTGGCCAAGATAGCGCCTAATCAAATTTTCGTTACGGAAAGATCGATGACAAGCTGTTTCCGAAAGCCATAAAAGCGACACACTTTCGGGATATACAATGTGTTTACAATGGATTTCCATAATCGTAAAATATCGTGCTCGAGCCCCCCCAGCTCTGTGTCTATAATAAAAAAAAAGAAAAAAAAATTCACAAGTTATACAGCTGCGTGTTACACGATATCTATTTGCGACCGTAAAAAAAACAAAATGTCGTTTGTAAGCGATATCATCCCTTATAAAAGTTCTCACTAACATTTCGTGTATGTAACGCTGCATTATTCATGAGAATACAATTTATATGGAAGTAATGTACACACAAAGTTATCCTTTGAATACAGAAAACGACACTCGGCCCGAAAGAGTTATAGCCGGCGGAATATATTTTGTTTACTCGTGTGTGCGCGAAATCGATCAACTTGTATCCTGCAATTAATCAAGAAACGTGGGACGGAAAGACGACTCGTCGGCGAGTTTCCTCGAGCAAGACTCCACGAGAGATTGAAATGGCAACGTGCCAGTTTTAACTTATTGGCTTTTAATACGTGAACCTCACGGCCGATTTTGCAGCTCGACAAAATAGGACGGGAGGGTAAGGTCTCGCGAAAATCGCGAGGTAATGCGCGCGAGGATTCGTAAATGCGAGATTCGTCGTCGATCGATCGAATGGGATGCGGAAGGGAAAAAAGTCGGAGAATGAAAAATTTGTTTTTAGTCGCGCGCTTACTTTTCGAGATCATTTTTCAAAAATTCGATTGTGTTTTAGATTTTTAATATTGATAAGCGCTGGAAGTGAACTATAAAAGATAAACTAACACGGTAGATGATGTACGAGCTGAGAACATAGCCTCTGGACGAGTGGTTAAGTACTCATTCATCAGAGCATACACACATCTACATACTTCGCTCGTTTAACCTCTCACCCGGTGTGCGTACATTCACTATACCATCATTTCCGATTTCCGCTCACCCACGTTTTCCTGTGCAGATTTATGAGACGGAAAAAGAGGGAATTATTAAGTTTTCATTCACGAGATTTCAATCAAGCGGGAAACGGTTGCTGTTTTTTTTTTTAAATAAAGCATTTGTAAAAACAATCATACAATTTTTTTCAATAAAAAAATAGAGATTTATTTAAAATTAAAAAAAAAAAACTTATAGATGGAAGGGAGCAATTTGATGGATCTGTGAGATATCTTGCATTTCTCTGAAACGGTTCTCGGGACGGGAGAGAAAGAGCGGAGGGATCAAAATGAGGATAAGTTGGAACTTTCGAATAGAAATAATATCACGGCGCACGAATAAGAGCCGCTTGATGTCGAGCGCGCGATATTAAGTCGGTTTCTTCTCCTAAGGTGTAAAGTGTGATCCGGGACGATTTGTTCTCCAAATTTCACTCCGCCATTCGCTCTTCACGACGTGTCGGGCGAAAAGGAATTAGCTTGGCATCGCACAAACATTAGTACGCCGACTGAATTCCAAATCGATCCGACCGTTTTATTTTAACGGCAAACGCGACAAGAGTCCTGTTGCTCGCGCGAGTGTGAAAGCGTGTGCGTATCTGCACGAGCGTAAAATAACGGGTCGATTTTGTGCATACACACGTGCACATGTCCTTCTTCCATTCCCGTACCGTATCTCGAGCGATCGATCTCTCTCGCGCGATGTCGTAGAGAGCGGCGATCAACAGGAAATCGCGAAATAACGAGGCAGTCGACTGCAGAGCGCCTGCAGTGTACATTGACGTATGCGTTGGTAGTGATGACGTAATGAGGGTGGCAACGTGAGAGGGAGAGGTGGGGACCCCGGACACGGGAGGGGGTTCTTACGTGGTTATCGAGTGACGGAAGAACGATGGATTCACTAACTCCTGGAATGTATGTACGATGTGGGTCACTCTGATCTAGTTTCTTCCTTTCGACTTCTTCGAATGTAAATTGTATATATGACGTTTATTTTATAGAAGCGAGCTCGCGCCGAATATCGAGGACATTTCCGTGCGATATATATATATATATAAACAAAAAAAGAAATTCTCGTAGGTTATGATTGAACGAGTAAGGATTTACCTCTGAATCTCTCGTGAGTGAAAATTTTTTTCGGGATTATTTATAAAATTTTTACCCCTCAGAGTAAAATTTTTATCGCACATTTGTGGCTTACAACTCCGGGAGTTTGTTGTATTTACGAGAGAGAGAGAAAGAAGAAGTGAATTTTGTCTCTGTCTCTCGTGTGAATTTTGACGACTTTCCGCGTAATTGAAAACTTGATCACGTTGCGATAAAAATTCAGAGAAGGTAGCGTGCGAAATCAGGTAGGGTCGCGCGCGCGCGCGGGAGAAGCACGAACGGACGCGGGGCGAAATTAAATTTCTCGTGGAAAGAGGCCGAGTCTCCTAACCCGTGGCGAGGTGAAAAGGAGATCTTCAATTTTAGCATGATCTCTGAAAGCAGCGGCAACCAAAACTGGGTCGTAAAGCGTTGATACGAAGTGGTGCCCCTTTGTGCGTCCGCACGTGCCCTTTGCCACGCTGCGAATTCCATTATTAGATTTGCGGATGCGATATCCGTTTATAGTTGGTCCTCGCATAAAATCGAACAAACAAAAAATTCAACAATTTTGAACGAGTTTAGAATCAAGGAAATTCGCGAAAACCGTTTGAGAGAATTATTGCCAAAGAGAAAACAAAGGTATCAATTCGCCCCGCAGCTGTTACATTCACCCTTTTCTCGCGGCGAAACGTGTCATATCGTATTGGTTGCTCGTGTGCAAACAATACTATGTGGTAGATCAAGGCGAGCAAACTTCCGGATCATTTTTCCCACATGTTCTTCGAGAGAACTCTTATCGATGTCTAAAAATTCTATTCAACTTGCGATATATCCGCTTTTTTCTCGATTAAATATGCTTTTATATTTTTTTATTTGCAACATGCAAGATCTTAAAATTTTTCGACGAGACAAGTATCTTCAACGTGCAACACAAACAAAATTTAAATGGTATATAAAATTTATCTCAATCTCTGACATAAAACATGTATTTTTATACAGGAATCTTCTCTATTTGTTTTACGTCTGACTATTAAGGCGTTTACTACTTGACCTTGTTCGAGAACGATCGTACAACAGTTAAAATAATTTGTTTTAGCAGCAGAAAATACCGATAGTATAACAATAATACTATTAGTAAAATATAGGTGAGCGTTTCCATTTCAAAGATCGAACTTTAATCCAAATCTATCTCACGGGCAATTTAAGTAGAAAACTCCTTAATAGTCAGACAAGAGAGTAAGGTGAATGTAGTAGTTTCCTTTATCTGCAAAAATGCGAGTGCTTTTCACTGCTCGAGGAGATAAATTCTATTACTCCAGTTTTATCTGCCATAACGCAAAGATATCTGCCCGGTCTAATATCCGGATAATAATTCTAAGTTTTCGAATTGGTCTCGAACTGTGTGGCCCCCGGATCGAAATTGCCGTTCTCGCGGCGGGTCATTTTTCCTGGATGTCCTCTTAAATCGTTCTCGACGCCTGAGAAATTCCGCCCCGGACCTGGCCGCCGCTTTTCCGGCTGACTCGCCCGCAACCTGCCGCCAGTCTCGTTCATTTTCCTTTTTTGGGAATGACCGTAATCATTCTCCATCTTGATATCGAGCGAACACTGTGGGAAACGGCAAGCGGCAACGACAAAGAACGTTATAGGACAAGGAATAAATATAACTCCGTCGCGATGAGTTTGTGTGATACGGCGAGAAACTCGCCACCTTATTAAATTACGACGAGTAAATATAAAAAACTTTTGTAAGACAAACAACCCTGCGACTATCTGGGACAAGAGAAGTTCGCGAAATTGTGAAATTTCTTATCTCCGCATTTTCAATCTTCAAGATTTTCCACGATCTCGCGGACTTGAAGAATCTACGAATTTACGTGTAATTTAGAATCTTGACAAAAACTAAAATTCGACGAGAGGATATGAAACGTGTACATGAATGTAAAAAAAAAAATCCAAGTCTAACGATGAAAAGAGAACTTGGCGATGTGTTATGTCAACACACGACGAAGGAAATACCGAAGAAAGGAGGCAGGACGAAGAGTGGCCAAAGGACGACCTCAAAGCGTGATATTTGTTTTAGAATTCCTACGCTTTACCGATATTCGAAGTGGCAAAGCGTTTGAAATCTGAAACGAATGCGCGCAAACCTTCATCCCAGCCGGGCGGAAGAGAAGGAGACGCGTGTGATCCTACACTACAGATGCTATTATACAAGGGGAAACGGGAATCACTTGAGCGTAATTAATCATTGTCCTCACACCCGGAATTGCGCATCGTTAGTGTATCATTTTTGTCTCAGCGTCGTGACGTTGAGAGAAAATTTGATCTCATATTTGTATCACATACACAGACGCTCGTCACGATATGAGAATATTGATCCCCGCTGTGCTTGTTAAGGGATTTTTATTAGCAGAATTCTGTGCGAAGACTTGCTTTCTCTTTGTTCTCACGTTGATGAATTACGTGGACATCCGATGATTTGGGAATGATGTTTTCTATTTATACGTTTTATTTTTATCTCCGTCCACAAACGGAGTTTATTTTGCGACAAAAATAATTTTTTATTTATTTATTTTTTTTTTTTTGACATTCCAATCACCGAGATCAGTATACTAATATAAATTCGATTTCATATATGGTTTCTATATGTTGAAATATGTTACAATTTAAAAACATATTCAATATCAAAAATGCTACAATTTAAAAATATATTTAAAAATTGGAGAGAGGAATTTTAGTATAAATATTATATGTACGGGGGAGAGCGCGACTTTAAATTGACCAAAGAATTCGTAAAACGATGGGAGTGACAGTATTTCCGAGAGATGTAGGTACACTAGTTTGTTCTATCTGCTGACTGTGACTTGCCCACCTTCTATAAATATAGGAAATAAATAGGTGCGTCAAACACGCGAAAACGAGAGACAAATTCAAAGAGAAAAGACAGTTCAAAGCGATATTTTCCTCGCGTCTGATTGCGTATTTATCCGACTTCAGATCTTCTTCGCGTATACAGCAAAAATATTTACGAGACAAATAAAAATTCAAAAAATAAATTACTGCAAAACTCTCAAATGCTCAAACAGAGAATCTATTTCAAACATTGAATAAATTCAACCCTACATTTTTGGAATTTTGAATTCAAAAAATCTATCGTGGTTCTCGGATCCTCGAGAGAGGAATATCATAGAATTAAGACAAAAGAGCGAATAAATAGAAGCAGGTGAAGGAGCTGAAGTTGTATTTCAACCGATTCGCCATTCACATAGTATTTTTCTCATCCTTCTTTAACTCCTCTCTCTCTCTCTCTCTTTCTCTCTCTCTCTCTCATCCTGAATCCTCTCTTTCTCTTCGCGGCTTCTCATCTCATCGGAAAACGTTTCCATGCTGGTCGGGATAAATAGTTTGCACAGGAAAAGGATTTCCACGCCGGCAATTTATCTCGAACGTAGGCGGGCTCCATTAAGCGGAGACGCAACCCTTTGAGTCTGGCGAGAGGAGGATACTGCGGATTTGGGATTGCGCGTTGGGTTTAAGGCCGTAATCGCGGGATTTCAGAACGTGAACCAGCACGACGACAACGGGTCGTTGATAATTTCCGAGGAAAATTACTTTGCCCAAGTTCGACGCCGAGAAAATTTCGGCGATTTTTGCTTCTCTCCCGTGTGCATACAGATTTTAGTATTCGCTGCGCCCTGGTGTATTCTCGAATTAATGTCTCAAAAAAAAGCGAAAAAAAAAAAAACACGGGCATAATAATGCTTCCCGAATAAAAGCTGAAATTTAGAACGGTCTTTTTTTAAGAGGGAGTGCAAATTGTTTACTTTCCCGGAAAAAAGAAATAAATGTGTTCTTGGCCTCGGCGACAAACGACAAGAAAGACTTACTAAGGTATCATATCTAAGGAAAAATGGAGCTTCTTATTCGGGGGAAAAAAAAACATTGTAGGGATACAGAAACTTGTTATATCTATTAGAGTATCTACATATACTCGTGCAAATACATGTCATTAAAATTAATTTAATAATTAAATGGTAAAATGAGAGAGAAAGAGAGAAAAATGACTATTTTTTAAGAATTATAAAACTGATAATTCTATTAATGTCTGTGTAATATCTGGGGTTACTGATTCTAAAAAAATTGCCGGATGTCTTCCTTACAAATAAAATAAGTCTTCCGCGAAAGTGGTTTACGTTGACAGTGAAATGAAATCAATATGAGCCGATGGAAGAGTCTTGACTATAAGAAAGAATTGACAGCTGCCGTTTTCCGCAATAAAGTTAAGAAGTCTTAAAGGGAAAAAGCACGTTTTAAGACGTTCACCGAGTAATATACTCTTTGTACAAAACAAATTCAAAGAAACTAATAAAGTGGGCGCTTTTAACTCACAAACTTTATCTTTTGGTAACGGAGTTGCGAAGAAATTTTAAGAAAACTCGATAACACATTTATATTATATACTTTGCAAATTTGATATTAATTTCTCGGGATCTACGACCAGACCATCGAATTTATATCTTCGAGTTTTTTTTCTTCAAATAGTTTTGTATATTTTTTGTATATTCCACACGAGCTTGAATCTTCGAATCACGATCTGACCTGTGAAGGGTCGTAACTTCCAGTGCAGCGCCCTTAGATATAGCGAGAGATGAGAGACCGTAGAAAGGGCGAGAGAGAGAGAGAGAGAGAGAGAGAGGAGGAGGAGGAGGAGGGAGAGATAGAGGGAGAACAGGGAGAATAGGAAGAAAGAGCAAAGGGTAAGGGACGAAAGCAATCAATCTTTGAGAGGCAGATGAGTGCGGAAACCTAAAATATAGGACAACACAAATTTAGTCTGACTGCCGGTCCACATCCACGTGTCGACGTGAATGCGCAACCGCCCGGGTTTGTAATCGATATTGCCGACAAGGCACCACGCCCTGCACCTGCGAGATGTGCCGGGATATGCAATGCCACCGAACCGAACCTAGTCGAATCTTGTCCAGGATTCACTCTCTCTCTCTCTCTGTCTCTCTCTTCTCTCTCTCTCTCTCTCTCTCTCTCATTCTCCTCTCCCTTCTCACTCTCTCTTTCCTTCGTACGTTCTCCTTTTGCACCATCTTATCAAGTGCGCTTTGAAACTTAGGTGATCTCAGGCTCCTTTAAAACGCTGCTTTGAGTCCTAGATAAACCGATTGTTCGGTCCCATATGTGCGACAACATGGTGCCTCAAACCTAACCAATTTTCTCTTCCGGGATCCTTCATCCCTATTACAATCTCCCACGTTTTCCTATATTACTTTTTTGGAACTTCAGTCTCTGTCTCAAAAAAAAAAAAAAAAATGTTTTTATTTTTCAACCTCGGACAACCTAATCCTTAAATTCTTCGCCGTTACACGCGCACACGCGCAAACTGTCGCTACATCAAATCTCGTTCAGAATCTTCGATCGGAATTGTCACACACTTGTTTGCGCTTTCTTTCCGCGCGCGCTTCCAAACTTAAGAGATTTCAGGATACTTCTTCTTTGAAGACCAAATCTACTTTCAGATAAATTGATTGCTCAGTTCTATGTGTTCAATTCGATAACTGCGTTCGGCATTGCAAATCGAAAACGTCGGAAGTGTAAAACCGAACGCAAACAAAGCTAATCGACCAATCGAATTGGACGAGTACACAAATTTCCGAGTTAAAAGAACACCTCGACGTCTTTGATTTGCAGCAGGTACCGACAGCAATAAATGTGATATGCCTACTTCGAGTCAATTTCTTTGAGAGCTCTCTGTTGGCTTCTCGCTCATCTCTCTTTTCGAATATTATTTATCGCAACACTTTTTCACGTTTATACCGTCACACTTTTTTCCCGTCTTAATATATTTCTTATTTACATACATACTTTTGTTTCTTATTTATACTTTCTAATTTGCATTCACACTGAACAGACGAGCGCGCTATTAATTTTATTCTCGCGCACAAAACTTCGTAAAAAGAAGAGACAAAACGTATTTTGATTTTTAAAGCACAAAATATTTTCCAACCTGATTTTACCGGCCTCATTCAATCCCACCTTGGACTTCTGAAATTTTTGTCCACGTGTCTAAAAGTGAACGTGTCTGAGAGAGAGAACGTATCGAGCAAAAAGTAACATTACCTTGTAACACACTTGAGAGTCCGTGACGTAAAATTATCTTAAAGACTTTCGCTTTGCAAGATAAGTCTCATCGATGATTGAAAAAATTTTACCGAGTCATCATCTCATCTAGTCAGGAGGAGACGCGATGCTCCGGCTCTCGCTCGAAAGGCCCGAAGGGCTACGGAGGGTCAAGAATCGTTGCTATAGAGCTGCGTCATTGACTCTGATCCATTCGGGGCTGACTTCGCCCTCGGCTGATTTTTTTGTGCTCCAGACCCGGAAGTAGGCCAGTGCAATCCGCCGTCCCTTTATCTAGCGGTGTGTCCGTCTTATGAATTTTGCGTCAAGAAGTTTGTGCGCAAAAATGAAAAAGTTTTTATAAACCATTCTCGTCCTTACGCAGGACGATCTCTCTCTCTCTTTCTCTCTTTTTCTCTCTGCATTTGTTTGCCCCTCCTTCCGTAAAAAGAAAAGTTTGCATGCTTCGCGAAACGTTGTTAAATATTTCACGTAGCAAACATAGAATGGAATTTTTTAAAAGTCAAGCAAAAAAAGAAAGGTTTGATTTAACATAGAAAATCTTGTGTGTTTTAAATGTCAAACATTTCGTCACGATTGAACAAAGAATATACCAGCATGAACACTTTGATTCCTTTATTCTTTTTCGATTTCTTATATTTGAGCATGATCAGCAAAGTTTGTTGAAGTTCATCTCGACTGAATCTCTCGATCGAGCCGGTGAAATATCTCCGAAACGCATGTCACGTTATTATAATTTATTATTAACCCTTCACCGGTAACGCACACAAATCTCGCTTTGCAAAATAAAACATTTAAATTTTTCATTCTTTTCTCTCTTTTTTTGTTTTAGAAGCTGACTACACTTTAGATGATTCCTTTTGGAAAGAAGAAGAAACTCCCGTTGGTGAGTGAAACGTCAATTTTTTTCGATTAACGTCAACTCAATAACGAGATCATTTGTAAATCAATCTGCGGTGTGCATAATTAAAATGTCGTTACGAGCGGATTTGCTGTCGCAATCTTTGCACAATTGCGACAGCTACGAGAGATAACGCGCGCGCTCTCGCCGGGACTCTCTGCGTAAACAAACTACCGTGAAGTAGAAGGACCGCAATGCAGCACTTTCGTTAGAAACTTGATCCTCGAGGATACGACAAATCCTCGAAAACGGTTTATTGTTAAGTCAACATCGCTGATTGGTCGGAAACGCGAAACTTAAATTGGATTACATTTTAGACGGGGGTACAATGCGCTACGGGAACGTAGTAGCTCGGCGACGATGACGGCGCGAATCTCGGCCTAGATATTACGACGATTGTGTATTGGAAATTCTGCCTCTCTTTCTCTTGCGTGGGCGAAAGAGAGAGAGAGAGAGAGAGCCGATGATGGAGAAAAATTTCGAGTTATTTCAGCGCGCGCGTTTGTTTTAATCTGACTTTAAAAGCTGAGAAAATTTCCACGTAATATATTCTTCGGCACTAAGCTAAATGCAGATCTTGCAGAATTAAGGAGCTTAATTAGGGATTAGAATGTAAAGTGTTGTCGGGCGTGTAAGCAAGCGCACACAATATCTGCACAAATCTGCAATATTACACAAAATTTAATTCAATTTGAATAAGGTCTTCGAATGTATCCGCGTATTTATTTATACGGAAATCTTACCGTAGTTTGCAATTTAATTAGTTTTGGATTAAAACTGTCATAAAACACATTACGCGAGCGTGCGCGCGCGCTCGTCGTATTTCAGTACAACAAAGAATTCAGAATCTGAAGAGAATTAAGAAGTTTAATTAAAAACTAAAGTTTTGAAACAGAGCGTCAATTTATTATGTATTGTGCGAGAGAAATGCAGCGTTTGTGAAACAAAAAAAAAAAAAAAATTCGATTATCCCAGAATCTAAAAGCACTCCGGGGAATTCTAAGAATCGCGCGAAGTCCCGAGGAAAGAATTTTCCGACGGCGAGAGAGAGAGAGAGAATCTTGCAACCTTCCGCGCGAGAGTCACCGCGTGTAACAGCAGCAAAAGCGAAATATATATATATATATATAACACGACGGCAGCTGTCGTGTCAGCTGAATTCATCGCAATTTGCACGGAGAACTCGCGACATTTCTGCGGCACCGACAATAATTGGCGGGCAGAAGAGGGGAGAAAGGGGTCTAGACGGGCGGAGGTTTGACGAGCGACGCGAAAAGGGGTAAATTAATCGGCGAGTAATCTCGACGCGCGCGCGCGCGCGTGTTTGGGACGTCGTCGCGCGCTTGAAAAGTGGAGATGAAAATTGAGTTCGCGAAATCGCGCCCCGGCGAACTTCTCGAAATAAGGACACGAAATGATTCCGCAAATCGCGGAAAATAGTCAGCAGTGACCCGGAGGAGAAACTCCTCCCTCTCCCTCTCATCTCGCGGACAATCGATATGTATCACCGGTGATGGCAATTCTCCAACATGTGCCGAGAGTTTTCGCCACTTCGTGGACATGTATAACTCGGAGAAGATAAACGATAATGTCGATGAAAAATATAAATCATCTCGAGATATTGTAGAGAGAAATGTGGATGTGTGTGTGTGAGATGGTTGTAATAATATTGTTAAAAAATTTAAATTACATCTAAATCGTATCCAATAGTGTCAGGAAAAGGAAGAAAAACTATATCGTCAATCTTAACGTTTGAGAAAACTTGTTTTTCATCGTAAGAAAGAAAACCGAAATCAATTAAGATCGCGAGAGATCGTAACCCGCCAATATGCGGGTTACAAAGGTGAACGGGGACAATAAAATTTACTTTACTGTCATCGTTAGTATTGAGTTATACGGGCTAAGCTCTTCGACGATGATAATGGTGGTGGTGGTGGCGACTGTTAGCGGGGGAAACGGGGCAGTAGCGTAATGGCAATAGCGCGAAATTTCGTCGGTGCGACGCAATGAATCGCCCCAAAGTCCATTCGAGATGAAATTAGAGATCGTAGGAGAGTGAGTAAAAGAGTAGGACGGCGGGAGGGGCTGGGGCGAAAGGGACGAAATTAGGGCGTTCGATTGAACGTGGAAATTGATTTCAGGTGAGGTCGAACGATTACTACGCGAATATCGACAAAACCAAGAGCTAGTACGAAATATCGGTAACCATTACTATCAGATCATCTATCCGGTACAGCTACGGCATCACGAGAAAATGGGGATATCCACGAGAGAAGTCGGCGTGTCGAAGGTAAAACGGCAATTTTCTTTCACACCGTTCTCTCTGCGTGGACAGTTGTTTGTTTAAAAAAAAAAAAAAACAAAAAATAAATAAAATGTATATATAAAATGTATATATAAATAATGCAAAACTGTATCTTTTACTGCAATGTAGTTTCCTCAACGAGGTTACGGAGAAGGATATCAAAATTCTAGGGGAAGAATGAGAGTAAGTTTTGTCACTTGACACTTTCGTAAGAGTATCCGCGAAGCTTAACCGCACAAATATTGATACTTTCAGACGGGGAGACATTTTCATCGGACGTCTCTACTAATCAAGGCCTTTAATCACAAATTTCGCCTAGATTTAGAATTAAATACGTAAGTGCAATCGCGCCGCATTCCTAATCAGATAATACATATTCGTACATATTTCGTAATCAGAATATCGAATATGTATGTAAATGAGATCGTAGAAGTTTCTAATTAAAAAACTTTGTTCGTTGTGAAATTATCATATGTTCTTCATGACAAAATGTGCATTTATTACAGGCAACTTTTAGCTCCAAATCTTATGCAGAAAGACTTTTTAGTCGGTGACGCGGAAAGCATGTCTAAGCAGGTAAAGTATTGCGTGCAAAATACGCGAACAAACCGACATTTAACAGATATTTAACGAAGACGTAATTGTTCAGCACAGTTGTGACAGCTTCGCGTTGCACTTTGTTAAAAAAACGAGTTTAATAATCGAAATTATTTAAAGCGCTTCTAATATTTACGATATTGTCAAAGGTCTTTTAAGACACAAGCGTTAAAGGCACAATTGTTTTTTTTTTTTTTTTTTTTTAAAAAAAAAAAAAAAAAAAAAAAAAAAAAAAAAAAAAAAAAACACCGTAAATAGTGACAGTTTAAAGCTCACACGAGACTTAAATGTTAAAGGGATGGCGCAAATTTAGAGATAAAATTGACGATATTGTTATTTGACCTTTTACAGGAGATAGAACATTGTTATTATCATGGGACTGTGAGAGATTATCCGGGAGCAAGCGCTGCTTTTCATACGTGTAACGGCGTCAGCGGTGTCATACATTTAGGCAACGAGACCTTCGTCATTCATCCGTTCTATGGCGGCGACCTGTCGGTCAGTCAAATGTCAAATAAGTTCTCGATATTGCTGTTACGTAACTTGTGATAAGCAATAAAAATGCATACGTCTGCTCGAGAATATCTCACGCAAGTTTTCTCATTAGAATTAAAAAAGAGCGAATTCAGAGATTTTCATGAAAAATTCTCTATTCTCAAACTACTTTTTATGTAAATTTTATCGGATGTTCTCGTAATCGCCTTCGTAGTTGAAAAATACGGAAATAAATGTAAACGCGAGAATTATTACGAGAAACCCACGACTAAACTACAGTTTACGATAATCGCACGCGTTAACACATAAAACGCGCGTATACATAAACTGCGCTCATCTTTTTTTGAAGACTAATGTCAACAGAGACGAGATTAAATCTCTCGAATCTAATGGCTTTAAATTTCGAGCTGGCTAATTTGGCTTGATTTTATTGTTAGATTAAACATATCAAACTTCGCGGAACTTTAGGTCGTGCTATAATTAAATGGAATGTCGGGGTGTCGGGAGAGAAGAGAGACCGGGGGGGAGCTTGTCGCGGCAAGATGGCTGCGACGTCTACATAAACTATATGCAGGCCTCTCTTTTAGCAGAAACATCCTCACATTATATTTGAAGCTCGAACAAAAGCTAACAAAGGTTGCGCTAACACGGGGAATTTTGACCGACGTAAGAGTCGCCGGCAAAAGCACATTCTATCATCAGGGTTATCAGAGGCCGTTTCCGATCGATACAAAAGAGACGTCCGTGATGCAACCAAATACATCGAAACTGCCATCGTTATCGATAAGGCCATGGTACGTTTTTTTATTTTATTACAAAAATATCGCATGCACTTTTTCTTTTTCGATCGTAACAAATCGTAAAAGAATTATAGAATTATATAAAAATAGAATAATATAAGAAACCTTTTTCATTCTTGAATTATGTTTTTCGTACTTTTAAATTTTGCAAAAAAAGAAAGTGACTTCTCAGTATTTTTTAATGTTCAATTTTTCTAACGTCATTCGAATTGTTTGTATGCGCAGTTTGACAAAAGAAACGGTAGCACTAGAGCTGAGGTTGTTCACGATGCCATCCAAGTCGCTAACATTGCAGATTTGGTGAGACTGAAACGCGCTTCTTCTAAACTGTATATTTAACTTCAATAAAAAAAACAAAAACAAAAACAAAAAAAAACACACATAAACTAAGTTGACATAAACTTCTCCCTCGCAGTATTTCCGTACGTTAAACACTAGAGTCTCCGTCGTATACATCGAAACCTGGCAGGGCAGCAACCAAGCGCAAATCGATCAAGCCGACATCGGTCAAGCCTTGTTAAACTTTAACGATTATACGATGCGGAGAATGTTTCAAATTTCTCAGGACACCACCCAATTGCTCACGTGAGTGCACTTGTTCTTCCCTTAGGTCTTTCATCTTGTTTTTTTTTTTTTTCAAATCAATTTTTCAGGTTCTTGAAGAAAAAAAGAAACACAAAAATTTATGTATTTTAATTTAACATCGCGATAGGTTCTGACGATAAATTTTCCAAGCACAAGAATGAGAGAGAGGGTAATAAAATATTCTTGTTGCGACAGGGGTGAGACATTCTCAGGTGGAGAATCAGGGGTAGCTGTACCATCGACCGTGTGCAGCCAAAAATCCGTAGGAATCAGCGTCGATTTAAATACTTACGAGCCCCACCTCTTAGCCGGCACAATGGCTCACATGATCGGTCATAATATTGGCATGAGCCACGACGATGGAAGTCCGTATCATTTGTCTTACTTTCAATTTTTTACGCTTTAATTAAGAAACCGTAACAAATTTGTGTTTGTTGACAATATTTCAGGAAACGATTGCAACTGCCGCGATTGGCACGGATGCATCATGGCCCAGTCCATCGTCGGTCTAGAAAACGTTCAGCCGTACAAGTTTTCCGAGTGTAGTAAAACCGATTATATAGAAGCCTTGAGAAGCGGTAACGGCCTCTGCCTTTTTAACAAACCAAATGAGGTAAGATCGAAAATTTGCGCAATCTATAAAACTTTATAAATCAATTCGACACATGACAAACAAGTCGCGCCAAGAAACGTTTTGCGACTGACGTACGTGTGTTTCGGTATAATCGATCGGATCTGTTTTTGGCACGTAGCTTGAGATAAGAAGATCATGCGGAAACAGGGTAATCGACGACGGGGAACAATGTGATTGCGGTTCGATCGACGAGTGTCACGAATACGATCCCTGTTGCGATCCTATCACTTGCAAGCTGACAACGGAGGCCGAATGCGCGACCGGCCCGTGTTGCAGCAATTGCAAGGTGAGAAAGACAAAACAGAAAGAGAAAGAGAGAGAGAGAGAGAGTTCAATTTTTCGACGTAAAAAAATAAACTGTACAATACATTTTGTTTTTTAACACGTCGGCAATTAAACTGCAGCTCCGTGCTAGCGGTGTCGTGTGCCGCGAGTCAACGAACGAATGCGATTTGCCGGAGGTGTGCTCCGGCGACACCGGCCAGTGCCCGCCGGACGTTCACAAGAAGAACGGCAACCCTTGCTCAAATAACGCCTCTCACTGCTTCAACGGGATGTGCCCGGCCTTGGATCTGCAGTGCGAGCAGGTCTGGGGTTACGGCGGGATCGCCGCCGATCAGAAATGCTTCGAGCAGTTCAACTCGAAGGGATCCATCAACGGCCACTGCGGCACCGACGCCAGCGGCCATTTTATCAAGTGCGAGGCGGAGTGAGTATATAATCGTTCTCATCTTAAAAAAAAACACACACACACACACACCAAAACTAATAAAAATATAAAAGAGAGACGTCGAAAGTTAAGTCGAAACGACGAGAATTGAGAATCTCGCTTTTCTCGTAGAAACGTTCGCTGCGGATCCCTTCAGTGTCAACAGGGCAGCAAGCAACCGGTGATCGAGGGAATGAAGGATTATTACACGAGAACCATTATTTCCATCAAGAAGGAGGAGTTCGAGTGCAAGTGAGTGCAAGTTATTGTAAAATATATAACAAGTTTCTCGATTTGATTATTTTGCTTGAGAATTACGTTATGCGTTTCCTTCTACATCAATTATTCCCTGTCCGATTTTCAAGAGCTACGAGAGGAAAGGTCGAAGGGTCCGATATGCCGGGATGGGGATTAGTCCGTGACGGCACTTCCTGCGGCGACAACTTGGTAATTGCCAACTGTGTAAATTACGTGTAAATGCTTCCTACTTCTTTTTTTTTTTTTTTTTACGCCGACTCATTAATTGCGCTTTTCAGATTTGCATAAATCAAACTTGCACGAGTTTGTTTCCACACATCGATCAAGAGAAGTGTCCCAGTAACATTGGCGACATCGAATGTTCGGGACATGGCGTAAGTCGTTTTTTTTCTCTTGTAAAAAGAAAGACGATAATTATCTTGCGATAATTAAATGATATCGTTGACGCGCGCGCGTATCTCAAAATTTCGAGCGCGAGACAACGTATTTCTCAAACTCTGTCACTTGGAAATGTGCGTTATTTTTTTTTGTGTGCAGGTGTGTACAAATGTCAACAAGTGTTTCTGCAATCCCGGATGGAGCGGAACGGATTGCTCCATCGTGCAGTCGATTCCGACACCGTCGACCACATCCACGTTAGAACCGGTTAACAAACCTGATAACAAAATGGTGAAGAAAGAGACCCCCTACGGTAAGCCGCGGTTTCTCATGCAACAAAAAAAAAAAGAAAAAGAAAAAACAAAACAACTTTCTTTCCGTACTACTTAAAATTAGAGGATAAAAGCGGGAAATTGATGCGCCATTCTTTTTTGCAGAATTGTTTCACTTCTGTGTTGTAAGCGCGAGATGTCTTCCTCTCTCTGACAGACATAAAATTTATATATAGAGATTTAGTTCTTCATAAATTTCAGACATTATCCGAATTCACCTGCTTGTTGCATACGTGCTTTCCGCAGGATCATAACTGAGATCATCAACTCCCATTTATCGCTTTACTGTACGATCGCACTAAAATCTCCATATCGATCACTCACTTCAAAGAGGCGGCAAAGATTTTATAATTCGAAATGATGTAATCTCACACCGTAAATTTGTACACGAAGGATCTCTCACGTTGCTGCTTTTTGAATTGAGCTTCGATATATGTATAGTTTTATATAACATTACTAATTATTTACCTATAACATTGTTATTAATAGGAAGGAATAAATAGGAGTGGCTGACTACTTCAATATTTCGCACTAATCATATCATATACATTATAGAACATTTAAGCTTATTTACATAAAATATAGAGAATATTTGTGTTAGTCATAATAATTTTTGTTTTTCATACTTTTGTCATTATTATTAATTATTATCATTGAATAACTTATTCATTGTGATTCATCACCGAATACAGTGGACTTCCGTCAGTTATCTTTTTCATTGTTTTTGGCATTACGCGAGTAATTCGCTCATTTAGACAGTTTGCAGTAATAATAATTCTTATTTTAAACTGAGTGTTGAGTTTTATTCTCTGATTTTTATAACGTTCGATACACGTATGTAAATTTTAAATATTTCTTTAATCGTACACGCATTTGAAAAAAATGCGTGTTATATACGTAATGTATATATTACCGAAGATATTTTCAAAAATTAAATATAAAACTTGTCTGTGTCGAGAAATGAAAAAGTAAAAGATTGAAGTTACGGTTTTTTTCTTTTTTTTTTTTTAACTAATTTCACATTTGATCGGCGATAAGCGTCTCGTTGACAAGAAACGATTGGACAGGAAATAGTGTCGTTTCCGATAAAAAAAATAAAAAAAAAAAACTGAGGGAAGTCTACTGTATCTTCGATTCTAGCGACGTAGACCCGATCGATCGTCTCGATCGACTGTAAGCTCTCGATAAGGTAGAGGATAGGATTTTTTTGGGGTCATACTATCAGCTGTGCACATAAGATCTGATGTGTATGCGAACTCGCATCGCGCCGATATACACGCACGATTTCGTATCGAAAGAAGCAAAAGTGACAAGGAAGGATCCTCTTTGTATCCTCTTACATCCTCTTAGTACTTTCTCGCTCCTTTCGAATGCGACATCCCCCGCTTTTATCCCCTCAAGCGACACTCTTTTTTGCCTCACATTTTTTTTCCGTTGTTCGTAAAGAACAATCTATATATTTCAACTCGGATTTCTAGGTTTCGTCGAACTCTTGAAAACTCGTATGTTCTCTCGCTTAGTTTTTTAAATTTCCCGATTGTGTTTGTTGCGCTGTACCTTTTCTTTTATTTTTTTTTTCTCAAAATACTCGATAGTGTGAAATGTCATCGCTCTGACAAGTGAAACTTTCTGACTTTTTTGAAACTAGCGCGCGAAATTGTTCGAGATAATAATAATTTGAGATTCGTGTGAAAGAGAGAGAGAGAGAGAGAGAGAGAAAAGAGATCTCTCTGAGAGAAAAAGAGTTGGAAAGTTTCGCGGATCAAGAGTTTTATTTATATACGTTATATCAGGACGCAGCTACCACGCGACGCAATGAACACACACTCACGTGATACACAAATAAAAGACACGGTTGCACGCGTACACGCCGCATGCACACGAGATACAAAATGCTTGATCGTTTCAGGACACACCAACAACAATCTCTCTACGGGATTGCTGGTAGTGATGCTGGTGAGTGTGGTGACGGGCGTCTTCGTTTCTTTTTCACTGTTTGCTGTTTGCAACAGGTACAGTAACAACGCTGAACAGATCGCCCGCGATCAAGGCCTGTCCCTCTCATCTTCGTCGTCGTAATTCGTGGCTAGCTGGATGATGATAAAATTGATGAGGAGGCATCGCACGCGGCCATCATGCTCTATTATTATTGTTATTGTTATTATTATTACAAAATGTCGGTTATATTCTTTATTTATTCTATATTTTCGGTGTTCACTTATATCATCACAACACACATACACCTACAAAACGCGCGAGAGTTGCAGAAACAAAAGTCGCTGCGTACAGACATACACGATATAACAAAAGGATGCTCCCATCTCGATGTTTTCTTTGTTCCGCTTACTATTCTTATTCTCTTTCAGGCATTTCCGAAATAATAAGTTGCAATAATAACTTGCTAATTATGTACATAATCTCTTTCTCTTTCTTTCAATTCTGTTAGCGCTTTGCAGTTTAGATCGCTTGCGTTTTTCTTTTTAGACTACAGAACGCTTCGGCTTTCGATTTACTTTCTAGCCGCCTCACGCACACATTTCCCGCTAAAAAGTTTCCCGAAAAAAGCGTCCCAACTGTGCGTTTTCGAGATTCTTCAGTTTCTTATTTTCACACCGAGATCCTGCGCTTTTTTAATCTTAAGTTACTCAGATGATCAAATTACACTCCAGATAACGCTAATTCCTATACGATCCCTGAGTCCTGAATATATCAATTATTTAATACTCAAGCTTTTTGATTACTAATCAGACTTACACAGTAATTGTCATCACAGTAATTGAGAATCAGAGTATTTGTGAGGTGTGTGTTTTTTTTTTAATATACTTATTGACACCTTTCTCGAAAATTGAATGCAGCTGATTTTGCGTCTGTATTTACTCGCACACATACGTGACAAGATATATATATGTTTTATATATATTATATATTTACATATTATATACATATATATGGATAATATTGTGTCATTATGTGGTGTGCTATGGATGTGCTCATGGTATAGTGATTTATGATCGTAACTATGTTGTTCTAACGAGGATCTCGATTTTTAATGATTATCGCGTTTCGAGGGACATCGGTAAATAAGTCAATTTGTGCAAAAATTATTTAAAATAAAGACGACATATAATTTGGAAACAAATTCGCTTGATATAAATTTAAATCTCTCCGTGAAAAAATAGTCGGTCGTCCCTCCAAAGGCGACATCAAAGAGAATCTATACAATGTGCCAGCTGCTTGTATGCCCTATGAAAGCATGAAAGAAGCTGATTAGTAAAGAACTTATTGGAAAATCGTCAATTACGAACAATTGTATACAACTTGGCGGACGGTTCGCTAACTTAGAACGACTAAGTTTTTTTTTTTTTTCAAAGTAAAAACTCACAATTTTGATAGATTAAATTTGATACTCTCTTCCTTTTGTGACAAATATGCGTCTGAGATACATTCTGTTTTTTTACGGTTTGTTTACTTGTGAGATTCATTATTCTTATTTATATGTTGTAATAAAAAGAAGTATGCAAAATATCGGAAGGCACTGACGGAGATTGTCTTTTTTTCAGAGAGAATATGAGAGAACAGGGACATTCTAGGATAAACAAATATATGCGTATAATTTTTATTCTCTTGGATGCACACGAATCTACGTGTCTCTTTGGATTTTCGGGCTCTCGGACGTTGAGTTTCCTCAATTTCCGAGAATTTTGAGATTTTTAAATTTTTATTTAATATTATTGTTTTTAGAAAGAGATACGTGAAAACGCTGAATGAAACGGGATTCTCATATTCGAGAATTCCGAGACTCTGAACATCCGTCGAACATAATTGCCGTTGTTCTGACTGTGAAGCTTTGTGAAGATTCGCAGTTTTCTCAAAACAATTAAATTCCTTGTTGTCAAATGTAAAGTTAAATTCGCAAATCTTTCAAGTTGCGAAGTTTGACAGTCAGAGCAACATATATGGTGTTTATTTTAAAATGCGCAACACGTCAATTGTCACAATAATAAAAAAAAAAAAAACATTCTTTTTACAAAGTATAACACAATGATAATATTTAAAAAAAAAATCGAAATCGCATAATTTAAAAAGAGTTCTCTTTAAGTTATTATCATAACACCAATTGTGTGTGTGAGTAACTTTGAAGTGTTGCATCGATTTAAAAATGAACACTTTGTGTATCAGGTCGCAATTGTTTCTGCGTTATGTACGTATTACGTAAAAGTGATACGTAATACGTATCACTTTTATTACGATAACATACATATATGTATTGTCTCTTTTCATGTGCTGATATTGGCTTCGTTGTTTCTTGTCTGTTTCTGTCTGCCATCTCTGTCTGTCTGCATGTGGGACTCGGCTCGGATACGAAAATACCGAACCACCCTCCTGCACTACACAAAATGGTATAAATCTTCGGTTTGCGAACTAAAAAAAAACAACATAAAATAACAAACAAACGACGGCCCGCCACATCTGACGACGATGACGACGAATTACTACGTGACATACAAATGCGTAAAAAAAAAATAAAAAAAACAAAAAAACAGAGAACTACCACGGCTCTAACACTGTATTTTTAGTTGGTATGCTCATGTCGGTGGTAGGGGGTGTTTTCGTAGTATTTGCTCTGATGGCTCTCTGCTACAGGTCAGTCGTAGTACATAAAAACTTCTCCCTCTGTCTCAGGTTAGTGTGCAGAAACATACACAAGTAGAATTTTATTCTCTCTCTTTCTTTCTTTCTCTCTCTCTCTTTTTTCTCTCTCTCTCTTTCTCTTTCTCTCTGTGTCCTCTTTTCCATCTTTTCTATTTGAGTTTTCTATTTCTCTCTCTCTTTTTTTTTATACGTGTGCTGCACGAGAGGATGGAACAAGTGTGCGCGCGCTAAGAGTAGCATGTTTGCTCTTCGAAAAATTTGCAGCTTCTTTTCTCTCAGCAAGCATTTTTTGTTACTCGATGTTGCTTTCATGCTAGTTTGTTCGTGTAGTTAATGCAGATTGATATAAATTCTGATAAAGAGCGTTCGCGGCGGTTCTAGTTTCGCTTTGTTTACTTTGAGAAGGCAGTTTTTCCTCATTTGAACAATTAATCGTCCATCATAATTTAGTTCATTTACACGTACATTTTGTTTAAACGCGAGAACAATTTTAGGTAGAATATTCGCAAAGAAATTTGATTTAAAATTTCTCAAATAAGAATAAAGTTTCTCTACGCTTCTTTTTGATGCATGTATGTAATTATATCTTCTTCTGCGTATATATATGTATAAGTATTTATTTACGTGCTATTTTAACTTTTCCTTTTTTTACGATCTCTGTGCATATGCGTCTTTTGCCTTTTATCCGCTAACGATAAGAGAAGTTGCAAAATATATCCGACATTAATTGTTGTTCTTAACACATTATAAGTAATAATGAAGTTCGTTCAAAACTTCTTTTTGATATCATCTTAAATAAACACTCTTTTTTTCGATCACGTTATATTTGGAAGCTAAAATTTAACTTTATTTATCAAGAAAAAACTTTTTACTTGAAACTTTTTATCGACTCTCTTAAATATGTAAACCTTCATTTTCAAATCTCATTTCTTATCCATAATTTTTATCTTATCGGTCTCAAACAGAATTGGATTTTTTTGCATGTCGAAAGTCCGTTGACTTTTCATGGCGAGAATAAAATAACTCGGGAATTGACTACACACAAAGTTTACTTATAGTGCTTGTATTATTATTTATATATGTATTATTATTTATAATAATTACAATCGCAGATAATTATGTACGTTCCACAAACTGATAAGAGGGATTATCAACGTTCGCAGCGACTGATGCGTTTATAAAAATAAATAAAAATACAGACAGTGAAAACATTGAATATTGTTGTGCATATTTATTGTTACAAATTGTATTGTAATGCCGGAACTCATATAATTACGATAATAAATTATTTATATAAAGTTCTGTGAATTCTACCGATGAGAATATTGTGCAATTATATGCGTTGGTATATTTATCTCGTGTACGTCTGCAGAATAAATTCTAATTATATACCAGGTAATTACTGAGTAATATACAATTAGCAAAAAAAAAACTAACAGAAAATTATATAAAATTATATTATATTAACTGATCCTTCAGCTAACTCTAATCATAAGCCGACAGTATCATTAATTAATAACAACGTTAACAAGATCTAAATAACTGGTGATCCCTCTTAACGCCATTAAAACCTTAAAAAATTCTTCGGTATTACCTAATGATCTTCTACGACAGCTTGCATGCGCTTCTTCATTTTTTTCCCGCGTTAAAAATTCGATAATATATGTATAATTGACCAATTTCTGTTAGAAGAAAGAGTACCGTCCCAAAATACGATCCGCCGTACTCAAACAGACCGCAGCAGAGAACCTTCAGCTCCGGCAATCATCATGCAGAAGATGCGGCGTTGGATAGCGTCAACAAAATTCTCACCTTCGGCAGAATGCCTCAATATAGGTACGACTGTCATTTTGTTGCTTGTTTTGCGAAATAGTGGCCTATTTCGAGAAATATATTTTAATGAAATCGATAAAAATCTTTTCTTTTTTTAATATTACTATATTATTATTTTATTTCAATATATTTTGGTCTATTTTAAAAAATTTAATATATTTTAATAAGATCGATAATCTTTTCTTCTCTAAATATTAAATATTTTGATTTAATATATTTTAATATATTTTAGTTAAGTTTATATTTCGATGTTTTTGATTTATTTTTATAAATGTGTCTGTTCCTACGAACATGGCACAGATAATCCCTCTTACGAGCTTACGGGATGTATGCATTATTTGTAATTATTATTAGTACTAATACAAATATTTCGAATAAATTCCATATATAATTCGAGTTATATTTGAAGTAAATAAATTATACTATTTTCCAAAGAGAAATCTAAAGATATTTACAATAAAAAAATTGTGTTTAATTACTTGTTTTTCTCTTATTACTAATTTACTTCTTTTGACATTTTTATTAAAATTGAAGTGTTCTGGTGTTAATAATAAAATACATATTATCGCTTATCACTGTGACTACGTGTATGTAATTGTCGATACAAAATTTTAAACAAATCTTCAATAAAAAAATAACACTTTTTATAGTTTTGACGTAAGTATGATGCAAAAAAAAATTAATGACAACGTCATTTTATTATTTACGAGAGAAGATTTAACTCTTTCTCTCTCTCTCTCTCTCTCTCTTAGTAATTTTCTCTCACAATGATCAATTGCAAATTACCACATTAGAAAACATTTATAATAACAGCCTCTCATTACATTTCACATCTTATCTCATTTTTCATCTTGTTTCTCATGATTTCATCGATAAATTTTGGCGTGCATGTTAAACCGTCGCGATGTGTCCCAGAATTCGTATCACAATAACGAAGTGCGTTTTTTATCAATGTATGATGTAGAAGTGATTGCAGCTCGTAATGCTTCTGTCGTTCGATCGTTTTCAAGAAATATCGTTATTACGTAACGACGAACGAAAGAGTTTGTAGTATATATACTTTAGATCACAGCTACACACAGAAAAGGCCAAATCTCGCTATTTACTGTCCAATTTATTATAAAAATTATTTTTTATAATAAAAAAAAAGAAAAACAGCTTTGTAAGAAATGAGCTAAAGTACGCTTGGATCAATGTGACTTTGGAGTTCGATGCCTTTTTATTTCAGGTAAATCTCAACTCCTTAACTTCACATAAGCTTTAGTATGCGCTTAATTTGCATAAGAATCTTCCCGATATTATTTATGTATATATCGCATTCGATTTCCGAATATGTACATACATATTATGCCGATTTGTTTTTTTTTAGAAGAAGACGATGTCTCTATATTATGTGTAGAAATGCAAAATTACATTTTAATGAGACAAGAGAGATTTTCTCTTTTTTCCGAAAAAAATACTGTTCTATAATTACAGACTGATATAATAAAATTTTCATTGTAATATCACAGAAGGTAAATCTTCTTCTACAAATTTTTATTCTCGAAATTCACAGTTAAAGCTCTTGACGGAATATATATTATAATATTTTCATAAGGTATCGATATTTTCATAAGTTATCGATATTATTGTAATATGACAGAGCCATCAAATTAAAGCGCGCGAACGACAGAAAATTACGAGTCCTGCTCGATTGATTTCTTTTACTCCTCAAGTAAAGAAGATATAGAGCGTTGAAGAATTTTATTAACCCTCAATTATTATGAAAGAAAATTGTAGCGCTATTATCCAATTATATTATCCAAACTTAGTGCCAAATAATGAACAGTTAACGCAATTTTATTCTGAATTTTACTAGATCTGGCAATTGTCTCTTCAAAAATACATTTGTTAAATAATTGAATATTTTACACATACATGAAAGCTTTATTTTTTAGTATATCTTGAATTTTTTATTATTCGAATAAAATGTCGTCTCTACAAATTTTTATTATATTAAATTTTTTATTATTTCGAGCTTTTTGTTAACGTTGTGACGAATAATGACAGTTATTTAAAAAATTAATATCGAACAAATCTTTGGAAGTACACTTGTGTCCTCGTGTTAATATTAAATGTCAGTTGAACAATCGAACAGTGTACACAGTAGTTGAGGGTTAATAAGAAAATAGCCGCGGCATGCCTATATTAGTATATTTCTAGCCGCGGCGAGACCCAGCGCGTGCTGTTTCGACCCCCGAATAACGTCGCCACCGCCGACGGGCCAAGAGTCAAGTAAGTCTCATGTGTCTCGTCGTCATTCTTCATTATTCACGTTTGGTCCGATCGAGGAATAATATATTTTGCGCGTTTATTATCAAAGATAATACAATAAAAATAAAATCTCTTTTAAAAGAATCAATACGCCATTTTCCGTGAAAACCATATATTCCACTTTTAATTGGATATAATAATTAGATATTTAAAAATTAATAAGAGAACGTGTCCGGGACAAATTAATGGATATTATTCCTTATTTGGACCGTAGCATTGCCGCAACGATCGCTTCGATTTGATCAATTTCGATCGACCAGCAATTCATCTTCATATGTGTTTCCATGTTGCCGGAAATAGCGTTTTCGCGTTTGCGGCTGCTATTGTGGTTAAATTGCAGCTTTTAGCTGTCTCTAGGGGATCAATTCCCCTCTTGCATTTAACTATGATTATTAATTGCCCGGTCCGAATTTGTCTTTTTGTTTTTCTTTCTCTCTCTTTCTCTCTTTCGCTCTCATCATTCTCTCATATTTCGCACAAAAACGTTGGTTACGTTCAGAAAAAAACACAACGGTTGAGAGACTGTCACTTGTGATTGACTTCTGGAACCGCGATAGGTTTTGAGGAATGAGTCTCATCACAAGTGATAATCTCTCGACCGTTAAGCAACTGTTGCGTTTTGTGAATGTAACCATTCTTCGCACAAACCACGATCTCGATATTCAGCCGAGTTTGCGACTCACACACATACACACGCTGCGGTCGAACCCGATGTATTCGCATGAAAGTCACTGCTATGGTATTTAATTGCTGCATCGCAATGTTCATTTTGTCCCACCACATCTTTATTTATTGCATGATAACGGGTGCACATGTAGGGTGATTCATTAACGTTGCAGCACTATTATTCTTTTCTTTCATTTTTATAAAAAAAAAAACAAAAAAACAAACAAAAAAACAAAAAACGTTGGTAATGTCTGGGATACCGTGTGTAAATATTAAATACATATATATTGCATCATTATAATTTCGATTTATGCACAAAACGTTTCATTGAAAGCATTATAAACGTCACATATGGTCAATATTATTATTATTACTTATATCTGCGATTTATAATACGAAAGAATGATAAAAGGACAATTATTGCGCAATCGATTGGATCTATTTTTTTTTGTATACTTGATAATATAAGTATTACTATAAAAAAAATATATATATATATATATAAAGCGTTACAGTATAATGTAAAGTGATGTGTAATTGTTTTACGTAAAGCTCCAGAAAATCAATCTCAAAGTTCGAGGTTTGTCTCACGATTTGTTTTGTTTTTTGTATCGAACGCCTGAACACTTTTACAAAGTGATTTTTGACTCGATTTGAGTTGTTGCACTTTTTTTTTTTTTTGCGAAAGATAACACTGAACCACTAAAATTAACGACTGAATATCCGATGTAGATCCGGTCCGTCTTTCAGGGAGCATAAGCCGCAACCGAAGAGGCACGGCGTAGAGGAAGAAGATGGAGGTACGGGAGCAGAGGAGGTTGTCTCTTTCATTGATCTCCCATCAAACAATCTCACAAAGTTGCCTGAGAAGGGAATTTTAAAGAAACACGGTGGTTACGGTATTGTAATGCCTGATAGTCGTACAACAAAACAGTGGGCGTGATCACGTCACAATAATAAGAGAAACCGTGAAAAGTAGTTGAAGGGAGCTCGAACTTCGGCGAGTCGAAAGATCCAAGCAGTTGGCCGAATTTGAATCACGAACTACGTGTTCATCATGAGCGCGTTGTTTCTACGATCGTCAAATTAACACACGTATTCTTACGCATACACATACACACACCCTTTATACCGTTCGGTTATCTTTCGATTTGCAAGTGCGAACTTCTTACACCGACTCTTCGCAAAACGTTTAACTCTTTATATGTTAATGACTCTCTTGTCCATTTTCTTCTTATCAAATGAAACTAAATTGAAACCGAAGTGAAACTAAACAATCTATCATCTTTTGTGTTTATGTAAAACTTCTAAACTAAAAAAACCAGTTTTTTTTTTGTTACCTTAAAATATATACAATATATAAAGAGTTAATACAAAAATATTCTAAAACAAGGATCTCTCTCTCTCTTTCTATAAAAGACTTTATGATTATTTCAACTCTCTCGTGCACAAATAAATAAATAAATAAATACATATCTATATTAAATAAATATATTTATTTATTCACTTATTTCAATAAGATTTAAATTTCTTTTTCTTTTAACGCTACATCTTTATACAGAAGTTAATGAGAAATCGTAAATTAATAACAAATATTAACACACAAACATTACTAATAGATAAAATGAGAAGATATTTAAAGAGAAAGATATAGCAAAGCGGATTTTGCGCACGAGAGAATTAACGCGAACTGCTGCATCATTGAGAGATTTTTCCTTCCACCGGTAACTTGAGTTTGATACTCGTCAGGACTGGGCGGAGGCGCGATCGAACAGGTGGAGAGGACCTTGAATCAACTCGACGGCTACCGCGACGACATAATCGAGGTGTTGAAGAACGCGGCGAGTCGTCGGGATCACGCTGGCACCCCGTCCGGCCTGGACGACGATCCGATACGCAAATCACTGGCCGACTGCGGCTACGACATGTATCGGAAGGACATCGACGGCCAGGACAACGGCATGCATAACGGACAGGAAGACGACGAGGACGAAGTGGAATTGCAACCGCCATGCGGCACCATTCGCATACGCAATCTCGAGGATATCATTCGCCAACTGGAACATCGGGCAGCGTCGAGGTAGAAGCGTCCTCACATGTGTATCGGAATTGCATTTGATGCTCTTTTTAATGTTCTTTGATTATAAAATTGCGTGCGAACGAGAAGTATCTGGTATATAAATTTGTTTTCTTCAACACGGCGAAACTAAGAATAACACTAAGACGATTTATCTTTGTTGTCAGACCCTTCATAACCGGTCAAATGAGTCCGAGCGGATCCGAAGAGATACGGATGACCGACGGTGATCCCGATCGCCACTACAGAATCGATTCTTCTGTCTGTAGCGAGTCATCTCAAGGGTAAGAATTTGCGAAACAGAATTACGTGCGCTTTTTGTCAGACAAGCTTTTAAAACTCAATTCAGACAATGAGCCTTAATTGCACAATATCGAGATATATATATATATATATATATATTATATACATATACTGCGATTTTAAACTGAAGACGTTCATTACAATCTACACAAGAAATATATCTCTAGCCTCTTTTTTAGTCATGATTCGTAAACTTAGACGTTCGTTTTTTAATTCAACGTAATTTGAGAGACGATCGGCTAAATGTCATCTCAGCTTTTTACATATATTGTATTAATTTACGATTATCGTCAGCAGACATATATTTCACACGCTGCCATATAACTCACACTGTGAATCGCTTATTCTATCTCCTCTTTCGCCAATTTCTCATCTTAACCCTCTCATACACGAGTTTCCTCGCTAATAAGATTGTCGGCAAACGGAAGTTTGCATAAACAAGCACAATTAAAATTATTTTACATACGTTTGTAAATATATTCCAACTGTTTACCCTTTTAATTAACAGATATCTGCAACTTTTGTACGTACTTTGATTTTTATAATCACAAAAATTATTCCGTCATGTCTTTGATGTAACAATTTACGTACGATAGAATGAGAGGGTTAAAACTTTGTTATCTTATTCTGCTTTCTATTTTGTGCATCAAAAGGCTGTCAAGACTCGACCGCATTTATATATTTACATATATATATTTATCAGACACTATATTCGATGTTTCGAGGATAACGGAAAAGGGACACACACTCGATAATTAATTAACAATTACATTATTTACGCGCGGTATAGAAAATTTACTTCGAGGTAAAATGCGGAGTCTGTTTATACTAAATAACAAACGTAATCGAGTTTGAGCGTAATTGCGATCCAATTGAAGATTATCAGGTAGCAAAAAAACACAAATGGCAAATGGAGATTAAACAAATTCGTTAGCCATAAAAGCACAATCAACTTACTGATAGTAAATAGGTACATGTCGCACACCGAAAACACGTAAAATACAATTAACTGATATTAATTTCAATTCACACCAAAACTTTAAAATCTCTATGAAAGAGACAACCACGCTCCGAGTATTTTTCCGTACATGTAAACATCCAATTCATATTATACTATCTATATAAATTTTTAAATTCCCAAGTGTCATCACGAAAAGAAAGCAAAGAAGTATGAGAGATTAAAACCAAAAAAAAAAGAGAAAAAAATCGCGTAGCTCGTAAACTTACGCAGGAAATTGATTGGATTTCCTACATAGAAGCAGAAGATGTAGTCGCGGCCGCGACGAGGACGCAAGTAGATTCGTCTACGGTAGATATCGTCAGCCGACGTCCCGAAGTCCTTACGGCAATCATCAACACACCCATCAACACTCCCATCAAATGCATCCCGAGGACGAGGGTATCTATGAAACTGCCGATCCTGACAGAGGCTCAAATACTAGGGGTGAAACACCCGATTGTGAAAGGTACTGCGAGAATCTTGCATCACGAGAAACCTTACGGCTTCACTAGTAGCGATATATTATATCTACAACTCACTGATATATCAATTTATCGGTTCACGGCTCTCATCACACCTTCCCCAGATCCTTCACACGATAAATCGCGTATTATCTCAGATAAGGATGGTGCATGTGTTGTTGTTTGCAAAGAAAAAGAAAAAAAAACGAACTTCATGTATAATATCAACAAGAGCAATTACGCGTCGGAAATATAAATTGGAAACAACGTGAAAAACAACGTCATGTCAAAATCAAAAACTACTGCGACGATGAAGGCGCGCACGATGATTTAAATAACAATTTCGAAAAGGATAGGATATTTAATGTACATCGAATTCTATTTTGCAATCGTTGAAAAATTGGTAATCATCGCGAAAAAAAAAAAAAAAAAAAAAAAAAAAAAAAAAAAAAAAAAAAAACAGTTCGAGTTTAATTACGAATATCGTTATTGCTGACTGAAGAGAGTTTTGAAATCTACGTGGAGAGAGAGTATAAATAGACTCGGCATACGATATTTCAATATGCTGCAATAACGCAGTTGCAACGTTTGCAATTGTATCTCGCATATCGAATCAAAGAGCACTTCAATCAAGATCAAGAATATGTATATTTGACAAAATTTCGAAGAGAAAAGCAAAATGCACACGAAAGTCTGCATGCGTTTTTTTCGTTTTTGCTTCTGCATCGTGGAATATTGCTCTAAACAACAAAACAATAACAACACACACGAGTTTCAATACTCAGTCTGTATATGTGTTCCAAATCTACAGAATACTTTTATATTAGATACAGTATTTTTTCATGAGTTCTCTAAATTTATATTAATAATTTTGTATTTGACATTTATATAGAATTTAATCTTCAATTAATTAATAAGTGAAACTATTACGCAGATTTGGAACACATTCATATAGCAGTCACCACAGTCATATTCGATTGTTGCGCATGCATCGCTTCTGACATTTTGCATTGCAATATTTGTGAAACTAACATGTGAACGAATTTTTTTACGATTGTAAAAAAAAAAATATTTTTTCCATTTATTTCTCGACGAGACAATTTACATTGTAATCGATGTGAGCACTTATCCTTATCTGAAGTTCTTCTTTGTTGGTATGTTTGACAGAAAATGCATATAAAAGAATGCTGTGAATTAAATGAGAACTGTAGTGATCGTAAGGCTTCGCACGCGCTTTAAATAGTTTAATTGTTATTTCAAACACCGTGCGTACGTGATGCTTTTTTGTACAGAGAGTGTACGAATTAGAGCTCATCAGAGAAGAAAATAATTTTTTCAAGTAATTAAGTGTATCACAAAATTAAGTTTTACGCGATATATAGATTTTTTAGTCAAAACATCTTTCTCTTGTTTTGTAATTTAAAAATTTGCAAATCTTTAAAAATTTTATTAGATTAGCAGCTGGTTGGTATTGCAAGCTTAATTAATTAAATGTTGTCGAAATTTTAAAGCAAAATACATAAGTTATTATGAAAATAAAATATATATGAAGTAAAAATTTATAACTATATAATTATTGTGACAAAACTTTTGTTTCGTCAAGAGAAACAAATTGTTCG